>JAEQBH010005642.1:0-111895 GCA_016808115.1 Tetrastigma voinierianum
TCACAATAAATAAGAATGTCATTTGATGACTCTTCTTGGGTACAATAAAGCCCCATTGCCTCTTTCTAAAGAAAGGCATTTATAACAGACATAGCTGTGAGTAACAAGGCGCATCGTAGGCGTAAGTTTCTGGGGCTTCTGAGGCGCACTTGAGGTACGGGTTTTAAGTGAGCGCACCATACGTCAAATATATATTATGATTCTTATGATGGTTGTTTCCTATTTTTACATGACTTTCTCGCAATTTCTTGGCTAATTTAGTTGATTTTTTGCTTCTTTGCCTCTTCTATAAGGATTATACACAAGATAGTCGGGAGTGGTTAGGGCTTTTTTGAGTTGAAACATTACGTAAATGAGGGCTGAGGGACTGAAATCGTGTGAAACAGGCATCTAAAAATAAAACGACATTGTTTTGGTGCACCAAAAAGCTTTTTTTTAAACTCAAGGTACAATCTCAAAAACAACGTCAGGCTTCGGGATGTTAAATAACTTATTCAACCAAAACGATGCCAGCTGTCGAAATACTGTTGAATCGGGCACCGCTAATGTGAGTGGTATGGCTCTAGGCTTTAAGCATGCTTGAGGTGTGCCTTTGATAACTACAATTGACTAAATAAAAATGTCCCTCCTTGACATCCTCTCAAACCAACTTGCCACTACATCCTAGCATTCCCATGAAATGAATGTCACCCTCTTCAAGAATAAGAATCTCGCGCTTGCTGATTGAAGATCATGATTTTATTCACAAGGCTAGGAAGAATAAGAATCTCGCAAGAAGTGCTCCACAAAAACATCCATCTCTAGCTCCCAATCTTGAAAGTACCTACAAAAATGTAGGATATAATGACCTTAATCGGGGATCCACTACAAACACATCACGCTCGCATTCTCGCCACCGGCAATGCCATTCGAGATGGAAAACTCTCTAAGTGGAGACTCCCAATCCACCTATCCAATCGCAAAACCTGTACTAAATCCACTATCTATCAAGATAGAACTCTTGTTCCTAAACTACCATCTACCATCTAAAGGTTTCCCATAGACTCAAATTTCAAAGCCCCATTTGCCTCCCGGAAAGTACCCAACCTCCATCTAACTCCCCAAACATGCCCCTACCGATCCTCTCCTCCACATTTTATCTATCTTTCATAGCAAATCTCCACCACTGCAATCAGCAACCACAATATCCAATTTAAAGTAGAGAGCCTCTACTTAGCCCCGCATCCTCAATCTCTAATACATGGTTAACCACCCCAAAATATGGAGAGCTTTCTCCCCTCCGCTTGATTCCCTTCGCAATTAACTAAATCTTCAACAATCTGCTTATGACCGCCATGGAATGACCATCGCGAGGTATGGTAAAAATGGAAGGCAAGCTCAAGCTACCTCCTTGGCAAAAAATTGACTCTTCCAAAAAAAAGAACCTCATTCAAATGGCTCCCAGCAGAAGCTGATTTAAAAGAAAATTAAAGGTAGCTCTAGATAGGTAGAAGGAAAGTTGCCCACCTTGGAACCAAGCCACAAAGTGAAATCACAAACCACCACCTGAACAAATTAATTTTCGAGTCTGACACTAGCTCAACCGGGCAACAATTCACCTAACATATCTCAGCTGCTCTGCACAAGCTTCAATTAAATAGCAAGGGGCATCATCTGCAAAAGAAAATCAGTCACCTCTTCCCCTACCACTAGCTCTGAAGCCACTAATAAGCCCCTGTTACACTGCTCTCAAAATGGAGTTGAAACATAAAAACCCAATGGGTTTCCTTTTTAGATTTGAAACCTGTTTTCCAGGCAAAGGATCCTTTATGTGCACACCAGCCACAGGATCATACAGTTTTGACCACTGCATAACCTAACAACTGTAGTGATATAACATGTCCAAATGGATGGAAAAACCAACAAAATGATCCCAATATCAATTGGAAACCCTTTTATATGGAAGAACGAAAGTGATTTAGGGGTATGTTTGGAAACTTTTCCTCTGAAAATTTTTCTGACCAAGAAAAATGTTTAGCGACATTTTATAGACAATGAAGTTTTACAGAATTTATTTTTAAAATTATAGCTTTTAAAAACAAATCTACAGTGTACTTTTAAAGCATTCCCAGAAATAATTGAAATTTTGAGAACACTTTGAAACTATGAAATGAGGTAGCTGAAAATAATACTTTTCTTTTATTGAATGGATGAATTACATAGTATAGAGACACCTATATATATACAAAATAATGAAACAAAAAGTAAACAAAATAAAAGTAAAAGGAAGGAATGTACAAAAACGAGGGAAATAACCTCAAAAGAATATCTGGCGAATATTCTTTCGATTCTCAACACCCCCTCGTTCGAAACATACATAGTCAAACGCACTGCCTGTTACAAACGTATTTAATTCTGTAGACCTCTGAAAGATTTGGTGAATACGTCTACTAGTTGGTCATTTGAGTTGACAAAATTAATAGTCATGCATCCTAATGCGATCTTCTCCCTGATGAAGTGACAATCCACTTTAATATACTTGGTCCTCTCATGAAAGACCGAGTTTGATGCAATGTGGAGAGCAGCTTGATTATCACATATTACCTTCATTTGTTCATCCTTCCCAAATCTTAGCTCCTAAAGAAGATGTCTTAGCCATATGAGCTCACATGTCGCCAAAGCTATAGCTCAGTATTTTGCTTCCGCATTGATCTCGCTACAACAAGGAAAACCCTCGAGAGCCCTTAATTTTCTTCGAAACGATAAAATCTGCATCATCAAAATCAGAATTTTTCTAGATCTCGATTTACCGAAACTAACTTCACCGGTTGAATCGGCTCTCGAAATCTGGCCGACACGCCTAATTCCGAGACACCACTTCACGCCAAGTAATCTGGTAGTGCAGACACTTTGCACATTTTGAGTGGCCTTGGCCAAAGCAGTCACGCGGTCGTGCGTAATTGGGTCAAACATGAGCTCAAGTGGGCCATGAGTGGACACATGACATGATGCCATTGGATGAAAATCCAAAAAGTAGATGGATAAAGTGGGATAAGGAACTAAGCCAACCAATGATGGTTTCTGATATGTAAAAGTGAGAGGACCTTGTAAATCTTGACTTCTCTCTTCTCCCAAACGATTTGGGAGGGAAAATTAGAGAGAGAAAAGAAAAGAGAGAGAAAGGAAGGGATTTTAGAGAGAGGCTCCAACTTCTCTCTAAATTTTCCGTCGATCGGACCGTCGAATCCCGATGAGCCAAGAAGCAAAGTTGCTCCCCACTCGCAAGTGGCCGCGGCACTGGCTTGCAGTTTCGATAACTCCGGAGATAGAGTCTTCTCCTACTCCTGGCTTATTTTCGATTTAAGAGCCAAAATGGTTTTGATTGTGGCGGAAAGGCCGTGAGTGCCGCTTCGCTTCGCCCTAAAATCGACCGCATGTCGCAAATTCGTGATCCATTTTGGACATTCCTGACTATCTCGTGATCGAAATGATGTTGTGTTATTGCTTGATATTTGAATAACATGCAAATTGTGGTTGGAGTGTTTGGGGCGTAAATGTCGCGGAGTTTTCGATCCTAATGGATCGAATATCGAATTTTGGGCGCTTCGAACACCCGTATCGCTTCAGGACTCGTTAAAAACAAATCGCTGAGGGTTGGACTAAAATTGTCCATGTGTGTTGTTTGCAAAATATTGCTCAAAATGAATGGCTTGGAGTGTGTGCGGAAAAGAATTGTTAATGCATGGAATTTAATGTGTTAACATAATGTTTGAATTATATGAAATATAAATGTGTGTGAGCCATAGGAATTGAATTGTTGTGATGTTATTGCTATGAATAAATAACATGTGGTTAGTATGTGAATTTTGTTAATATATGCATGATTGATATATTAGCATGTGTCAGATGAAAATGGTATACTGCATTTCATATGCACCTGACAACTTAAAAATAAAGGAGTGTACGACATTTAAAGAAAAGCGTGAATGGTTGCGAAGGAATTTCCAAAGGAAGATTTTCTCCGAAAAATTGCTTTGGGAGAGTTGTCCAACGCCTCACGTCTGAGAGGCCATGATCGCTTTCTGAGAATTACCCAAAGAATTCACCCTGAGGGTTGTCCAATAGATTATACCGAAATCCCCAGAGTATGTTTTCGAGAACAAAAAACCTTTGTTTTGAAAAACGTTGTTTTCTCACACTTTGGCTTAGGCATGCGTGAGGGAGTCAAGAAGGCTCGTAGCGGAAAGGGTGAGTCACATTCTCATCCATTTCATGTAGACATTTGAGTAGGAACATATATGTTTTACTTAAATGTATTTGGTTGCCATTACATGTGCACTTAAGTGGGGAGTAACCCATGTAGGATAATTCCACTACTGGGCATTGCTCACCCTGTCGAGGGAAAATTATTTCAGGTACAAGGAGTGTTTGGGAAGAAGGCGCCCATTGGGGAGGCCACTTTTGCTAGTGCCGATTGTGGCTTTGAGCATTTTGTAAAACATGTATTAGAATTTTTAATTTTAATATATGTTTGTATTAAGAGTAATGTAACAACTCTTGAAACTATTGTAATATAGTTGGATATATTTTGGTGAGTATAATGTGTAAACCAATGTGGCTATTTTTACTCCTCGTGTATGTCAAGGATATGAGACACACAGTTTTCCACAGGCCGACGTGGTCAACGGGACCCCCTGAACAGTGGCGTTACAACAACATCCTATTTCCTCTCACTCACTCTCCCAGATACTAGATTTCCAATCAACACACAATACCCAAAAGTGGGAGCGCCCATCTCGCAGCGGAACATACCCACCGGCATCACAATATCCAACAACTGCGTGACCTCTCTTTTCATATAATACCATTCGCTTGTGTTCTTTATCATAACTGAGGATATGAATCACAACATCCCAAAGGGCTATCACATGGTGATTTGGTGAATTGCCAACAACACCTCACATGAAGTGAAATTGTCTCACGAAGAATTAAATGGGGCTTAGTTTTACCACAAGTCGCACATCTCCCCTGCATCACGTAGCTTCCCCTCGTCCCGTATGAGCTTGACATTTAGATCCATAGGAGTGTCTACAGGTTTGCAATCGAGCATACCTGTCTCTTCTAATATTTCCAAGACATAATCTCTCTTGGATCATAACCACACCGGATTTAAATTGAGCTATCTCAATCTCTATAAAATACTTGAGTTTCGCCAAGTCCTTAGTCTGAAAGTGGCTGAAGAGATGTTGTGAAGCCTCTGAATATCATCATGATCATTGCTCGTGATAACAATGTCATCCACATAAACAATCAAATAAATGCATTACCCTAAACTCATATGATGATAGAAAACCGAGTGATATGTTGTACTTCGAGTCATACCAAACTCCTGAACCATGGAACTAAACCGACCAAACCAAGCTTGAAGAGACTGCTTCAATTCATATAATGAGCAAACAGAGGCGATGGCTCTTCACAATCCACGCTCCCGAACAAACCTGCTGTTGCTCCATATAGACTTCCTCTGCCAAGTCACCATGTAAGAAGAAATTTTTTATGTCCAACTGATACAAAGGCCAAGATTGCATAGCAGTCATAGATAGGAGAAGACAAACAAAGGCAATCTTAGCAACAGGGAAAAAGGTATCATAGTACTATAGTAGCATAGTTTTAAAAGGCACGCCTTAAGCGCACCTAGGCTCGAGGCACAACCACTCCTTGATTAAAGCGCCTAACCTTCCAAAACATGCGCCTTACTAAAAAGACGCGCCTTATAGACTATAATTTCTTTTTAAAACACATTTATTCTTAAAATTTCTAATTATATATTGAAATTTATATAATTTCTTTGCTTTTTTCATTGAAATTTTCATTAAATGTTAGGAATTTTTAATTTTTTTATTAATATAATCATACTTTGAATCATATTTTATAAAACTGATATGTATCCAATGTCACATTTCACTTCACAAAAGTCCACGCCTTAGGTGCGCCTTGCGCCTTTTAAAACTAGGCATAGTAGTCGGAACCATAGACTTGAGTGTAGCCCTTTGCAAATAACCAAGCCTTAAGACGATCCACCTAACCATCGAGGTCAATCTTCACTATATACACCCAACAACATCTAACAGGTGTTTTGCTAGCAGGTAAAGTAACCAAGTCCCAAGTGCCATTAGAATGTAGAGCAACCATTTCCTCAACCATAGCCTGTTTCTAGTCCGGATGAGATAGAGCCTCATGCACAAATAGGAACAAAACAAAGACAAGCTGCATAAAGGCGTGAGAGAAAATGGGAAGATAAACGATGATAAGTCAGAAAATTATAAATAGGATAGAGGTGACGAGAGAAACGAATACCTTTTTGAATGGAAACGGGAAGATCAGTAGGAGATGGCAAGACCAATGTAGCGAAGGAGGGTGCCATAGGAGATGAGTCAGTCGAAGGCCTGATGTCAGTACGCGGGTGACGAGTATAAACCTACAATGGCTGAGTGAGTTAGCTCTGAGGTACACATGTGGAGGTATCCGACAAAGATAAAGAAGGTAGATATGACATCGTAACTAGAGGGTAGGTGATAGGGGAACATGTAAGCTGCTTCTCAAAAAATGCAACATCGGGCAGAGACAAAGTATCGATGTGTGGTCGGCAGCGCAACACAACCTCGTTTGGAGCCGAGAATAACCGAGGATGACACACTTCGGGCCTTAACCGACTTGTCCAGAGTAAGACTGTAAGCAAAACAAACACAAATCTCACAGTTATTACGAGGGGGAAGGCGAAGAGAGGCTCGGGTTTCGAAAAAGAATGGAATGAGGGATCTTTACCATGTAAGATAGCATGGATGACTGCGAGACGATTGATCAAATAACAAGCTTACTCAAGGAGTGTAAGTGCAAAAGATTTGATGAAGTAATCCATGTGAGAACAAAAAAGAGGAAAATGGTCCAGAAATATATTCCTTGGCATTATCACTTTGTAGGATACAAATTGAAGCATTAAATTGAGTTCGAATTTCAGCATGGAAATTCTGAAAGTAGAGAATAACTCAGCTCAAGTTTTCATTCAATATAGCCAAGGAGAAAAATCATCTATAAAAGTAATAAAGTACTGAAACCCCAAGGTAAACTCAATCCGTGAAGGACCCTAAACATCAATGTGGACAAGCTCGAAATGAGACTTTGTTTGTTGATCTAGGCACTTAGGGAATGGGACACCAGTATGTTTCCCAAGTTGACATGACTCACTCGATTGAGGACAAACTAGAAAAACGAGGAACCATTATCCGAAACTTGGAAATATTCGGATGACCAAGGCGACGATGAGTAAGGAGAGGAGTATCCACGGAAGTGCAAACAGTGGAAGATGAAGGCGAGCTGGGATGAAAGAGCCCCTACCACGTCCTATGCAAATCCTCCATAATCTCCGGCCCCGCAATGTGATAGAATTATCGTGGTGGTAATCAAACAATTAACGTCTCGAGTCAACTTACTAATAGAAATCAACTTAAAAGGACAATCAAGAAAATAAAGGACAAGACAAAAGTAAGGGGTATGGAAGGAAGCAGACATGTCTAACCGACTCCTTTAGCCATTGTTTGAGATCCATTAGCTAAAGTAATCATGGTAGAGGTGAGATAATAGTAAGGGAAGCAAAAGATCCTTATTACCGTATTTAAGATCGAGGCTTCGCACTGAGAATCCATGGACAAGAACACATGAGTGCAAGAGTAGACACACGGCTCGAGCAACTGTGATTTAAATGGATGTAGATTTGACTCGCTTGAGTGAGGTAAATGTACTCTTTATACTGGGCTGGGAGGCAAGAATAACTCTCGAAGGTGGGGATGTGCTCCCTTTGACAGCCATAGAAGAGAAAGCAATCAAATAAACTTTTGTATCAACAAAAAAGAGTTACCAAGAGTGACCACATAGTCTATGAGGTGCTGAGAATCACAACACAATGACGAATGATTGGAGATGGCGCAAAACAAGCAAAATACAATGCCGTGGACAAAAAGAGTAAACCTGGCGCTACAAAGCAAATCGAAGAACCAGGGGCATAGAAGGCTTTGTCGGCGGCCGACGAGTCTTCTGCAAAGCCGTCATCGAAGTGGCCTAAGCCCCCACAAGCGGCCGGGCGAGAGGAGGTCAAGCCGAAGAGTAGTTATTCACAGCATGGAGGTGCTCGACACGGTTGATGTCGGAGTTCCTTCCAAGGGGGTAGATTAGGTCCCCAGCACCTAGTGGTGGGTCGCTGCTAGATGGAGCAGTCGTCATAAAAGTTCACCAAAAATTTTTTTTGACAATTACAAGATTCTGACAACAGCAGAGGATTCCAGAGCTGCTTAGGATGAGGGTGGGGTGGTCGACGGAAACACAAAACCTCCTCCAGACAAGCCACAAAAAAGAAAACACAAATAAATTCTACCTCGAGCCTTCCATGGTTTTGATACCGTGTGAAATGAGAGAAGAAAATAATATTTTTCGTTATTGAATGAATGAATTACATGCATGTGAGACACCTATATATATACAAATAATGGAACAAAAAGGAAACAAAATAAAGTATAAAAGGAGGATAATGTACAAAAAATGTATGAGATAAACCAAAGGATATCAAGTAAATATTCTTTGATTCATAACAAAAACCTCTATCTACATATGAATACATAGTTCCTCCATGAAGAATAAGTTGAGCAAATTGTTTATCATATTACAACCAAGAACTATCCTCAAAAACTATGTTTTTGAAAGTGTAGCCAAACAGGCCATTAATAACCCTATCTCATTCTCACTCGCTCAAATTTCAATTTATGAATCATTCTAGGCAAACTCAATGCGGAAGAGTTGTCCTTCAGCAAATGCAGGAATGCATTTCATCAAGGTAGCAAGGAACATCTATTTCATCAAGGTAGCAAGGAACATCTATCAAAGTTTAACTTCACCAAAGTTACTAGAGGAGACCAATCAATCGCAACTTTCTTCCTCAAGCTGTCTAAGCAAGCATTTTTCCAGTTCAACGTTAGAAGAAACAAAGGAATATCCATCAAAAGGCTAGGTGACTAAGCAGTGTAAAAACAAATAAACTCCAAATGGTATCCATAATAGATCTCATATGTCCTTGAAAACCCTGCATTCATCTCTGACCTTACAAAACTTCATATCAACGATGATACAATCCATCAGCCAAAACAATCTTCCTCTGAAAGGTTTCACAACCCTTTAAAAGTAATTTACTTAATAGTGACATCCAACAAGTAGTGAGAAAGCAAATACTCTTCCATAACAATTTACTTGCTAATTTTCTAATATCCTCAAAGATGCTGCATTTCTTTTTAACCAAATAACTCATCAGCCAGAATAAGCCTTCCCATAGAGCTCTCCCTCAGGGACTTCTACCAAACCCTGGAAAGAGACCATGTTTGAAGCCTGTCTTGGGTGCTAAACTATTCTAACAGCATGCCCGAAAGTAGGACTACTTGGGAGTCAAACCTAACACATCTGTAAACCATGTTAATCCCAGGCTTGCCTGGAAACAAATTTCCGGTGAGTACTAAACCCATTTATTCCTTTGGCTTGGCAGGTTCATCAGATTTTGCATTACGCGCAAGTGCAAACTGCATTCAGAAGCATCCACGGTTTAAAGTTTAAACTACCAGTAACCCAAATAATGTCTGAAAATCCAGAAATAAAACAAAAACAAAGAATTGGAACCCAATCTTACAAAACGATATAAAAACATCATAGCAAATTCTGGGACCTAGAAACTAGATCACTCCTGACTTATTGCGTATCCTACCTCATTGCATTACCTCAAGAACAAAATACTGAAAGCTCGCAGTTGGCTTGGCCCGGCAAGAAAGAAAAGATGATAAAATCTGGGCCCCTGTAAGTTGTACTTTACAATAAACTCACAGAATTCTGACTTAGAAACTCAGAAAAACTCACTTGGGGAGTCCCAACAGCCATCAAATCTGACTTATAAAATTAACTGCAGATGTAATTAAACCAGCCGGGGAATCGGTGTTTCCTGCCAATACTGTCATCACGCCCCACATGTATCAGGATCAACAACTAGCGCAGATGCCCAGAAGCAAACAACAAAGCGATTTTGAACCAGCAATCGTGCAAACAAAACTGAATACTGAGAGCTTTGTGGCTTTTTCCCCTTTCTTTGGTGGAAGGTTGCATCATAATGCATGCACTGCATTTTGAACTTTATAGAAGTGATACGAACAAACCAATCTTATGTATCAAAATACATACAGATTGTGAGTGAGTGAGTGCATGTATGTGTGTGTATGTGGGTTTGGGTGTGTGTGTGTGTGTGTGTGTGTGTGTGTGTGTGTGTGTGTGTGTGTGTGAGAGAGAGAGAGAGCCACCTGACATTCATCTACAAATTAATTTTCCATGTTCCAGTCAATGAGTTCATTAGCACATGAGTAAAATACTGAAAGTTAAAAAAAGTAAGATGTGTGGTTAATTTTGATGAAGGTTGGGTACCATAATACCAGACGCTGTATTAGCCAACGCAAATGCTGCTTTCAATCCGGATCCAAAAGCCTGAAACCATAGAAGAAATTTTTAAAACTGTATTTCAGCAAAGAACAATGTATGAAAAACCAATTGACCTCTGAAAGGTATTAAGACCTTTGAATCACTAAGAAAATTATTCAGGAGCATTAACAACAGAAAATGCCGCGGTAACGCTCCAATGTTGCAATTGCTTTGTGCCTGAGCAACAAACATCCTTGTTCCTCTCAATTGATTAAATCTGAAAGTATTCCAATTTTACTTCAAGATCATGAACAAAAGTGCGTCAAGTTTGATAGAATGAATAAATCCAATAGATTCAACTGAATCAATCATAATGGCACACACAGTATGAAATTTTTTTAAAAGGAATTGGTGCCAATCATACATTTTAGCAATCATCATATTTTATTGTGAGAGCAACAATAAAATATACACTGAATTGCTAAACATTGTAATCCATCAATCCACATCAAAGGAATCCACATCAAAGGTACCTGTAGCATCTATGGTATGTAGCGGAATATATAAAATAAAGAATCAAAAGGACTTCCATCTTTAACTGACTATTTTTGTCATGCTTCCTTCAGAAATATAATAGAACACATCTCAAAGTTTTCAGAGCTTTAAGAAACCATTTATCTCTTTTGTATTGTTCGGGTCAATGTATTCACATTATAAATGCAAAGAGACAGGTAATGAAATCTACTACAGGTATTCTACCTTTAATATATACAGGCTGGGCCCGCTTTTGTGGGGCCTGTTTGTCTGTTTTGTAATTACCAAGGTCGCTACTTTAGCGCCTTTTCTAATAAATTTACTTTTACTTATCAAAAATACACAGGCTGGGCCAAGACTCATCCAATGGCAGAAAATAATTATGACTGGCAATAGAAGAGACAGGTTTCTGTTCCTTTCTAACATCCTCTCAGATAACAATCTTTTACTGATGTTTATTATCAATTTTATGTACAATATTATATATTCTATTTATATTTATTGAATAGATTATTGAACAGACCCCATATTTTTTTCCTACTTTTTCATTATTTATTTCTGAACTGACATTTTCTTATTGTTAAATGGCCAACTCTTCTAAAAGCTCAAGCTTGTAGGATTTGGTTTTAATATGAATATCATGCCTTTAACACTCTCCCTCACATGCAGCCCCAAACCCGCACATGGAGAGTCAAACAAACCAAATAATAGAAAGTCCCTCCATGGACTTTCAAATCAACAAATGGAGAATAAATTGAAGTGGGGTAGCTAGAACCCAAGACCTCATGTCAAACCAAACTCTGATACCTTGTTAAAAGACCAACTCTCCTAAAAGCTCAAGCTTGTAGGATTTGGTTTTGATATGAATATCATGCATTTAACACTTATCTATTTATATTTCCCTTTGGCTAACAACGGAATCCAACTCAATTTTTTTTCCTCCTTTTGTTACATTTTATAATTATTAATCAAATTAATTGAATGTTTATATTTTTCTATACAGTACTTCTTTAATTCAAAATTCACTCATATTGACAGAAAAATACCTTTCCTTATAGGTAAAGTGATCATTAAATGAAAGAAATGCTCAAGAAGGCAGTCCAACAACAAGTACACCAGAAGTATAATTTGATTGTAGATAAAAGAATCTATTTATCTTTTGTTCCATAGGTTTGCATTTTCTACTTTACCTTCAGATGATGGCTCTTTCTTGAACTGGGATTCACCAAGCTACAAACCAAGCCAGGCATAAGTTTTAACCACCTAATTTCAACATAACAGATATGTGTAAGTGGAGAACAGACATTCTTAATGTAGTGTAACCTAAGGAAATGCAGGTCAAAAAGAGAAAAACAGCATAGGTTCCACGCTCCACAGGGTATTATGTTAGTTAGTGAAGTGATCGCTGAAGCATATCAATTTACAAAGAGATATTTTAAATTTTTATGACAGAATTAAGCTTGACAGTTTGGCTTCTCAACAGCAGTTGGCAAAATGTACCAATAAATATTGAAACCTACAGCATAAAGTCAGAACTAAATTAATGTAGTCCAACTCCAAATTACAACTTTAAATGCTAGTGCTATCTGTTAGAATAGCAAAACCTGACAATATCCTCACAAGATTAAATGGAAAGGAGTAACATATAACACAGAGAAAACTAATGGAATTGAAAATTGAATAACATGCATTTCCATGAGACCACAATAATTTCCAACTAAATTCATTCTTACCCACATCTGTACAGGTTGATTAAAATGATTTTCAGCAAGATATTCCATTTCAGGGTCGACCCTAAGCCATAACAAAGGGGATTCACTACTGCAAAAATCAACATATTAAAGCTTTTCCGTGAAAAATTGACTGTCATCTTTCAATTTGGAAATATGAAGAGATATACCTGGACGCATATCAACAGTAGCACGCCATTATCATCAGAGCTCGACTGGGTTTTGACCCTTTTTAGCTTCGGAAGCCGCTCTTGCAGCAAGTTTTGAATGACACTGAATTTCAAGCAGCTGCCAAGTTTCTCCAGCTATTGGCAAAATCGATGGTCATACATTACCATCAAGCCTTCATGAACCCTGATGCTCATCATTCCGCCATCCATTATCACCTTCTCTGTTTTCAGAATCAAGATTGCCATTAAGAACCACTGTATTTGTATCTGGTGCAAAGAAAATCCCCCGCAACACCGCCAAGAAGTTCAACCAAATTTTTTCGCTTGTTATAGGAGAAACCTCGGGCTCTAATAAATTAAGCCCAAAAGGACCATATTTGAACAGATTATATCAGCAAACATTACACCATGCAAGAAAAGGGAAAAGACAATATCTAGGTCACATAAATCAGATCCAGGGAACAGACACCCACAAGATCCTACCCAGCGAGTGAGTACCCAAGAAACGGTCGCTTCAAGATTTCCAACCTTATTGGCAAAATGTCGGAACTGCACATTTATAGGGATTGTTTTAAGGTAAATCAGTAAATGAAATAAACATATTCTTCAAACACAAGAATAAGACATCTTATATTCAAATTACACTAGGACGTGAAAAAGAAAGAAAATGAATCCCCATCAATCATGTGGTTACATAGAAAAACAATAAATTATCATGAAAAATATAATACTATACCAAATGAAATTAAATGAGCATGATACATAGTAAGCCCAAATCCTAACAACTTAAGCTTTCATGTAATTGGATGTCTAATAGGCTATCAGAACTCTTATTAACTAGAGGTTCCGAGTTCAAGTTCTCCCTTTTTTATTTATCTGTCTAATTATGTTAGATTACAAAAAGAAAATGTGATTTTTCTACTGAGAATGCCGTCTATATGTTCCACACAAGGCTGTGCATGCGAGGGGGGCTGTTAGAACATAACCTGTAGGGTGGACCTAGAAGTCATGGTTGTCCAAACGTTTCAAGCTCTTTGGTAAATTGGTTGTCCAAAAGAAATCATGATCGCCAGGGGTTGGGTTAAAGAGCCAGATTCGGGCAATGAAGAACAATCCTGGACAATAGCACATGGTAGTTCTACAAATATAAGCACCAAACAACAAATAGAATGCAAATCCCATATAAACATGATGTATACAAAGAATAAAGTGTTTCTTCACATTTTTGCTTTGGTTATAGCCACATATTAGGTGCAGCTAACAATAATTATGTGATAAGGAACAAGTCAGAATTTTCATATTATCAGTCCTCTCTATGATAGCAAATCAAAGTGGAATTACAGGAAGCGGTCAGAGCACCTCACATTTCTTTTCTCCATTTTAAATTTAGTGGTGGATTTTCTTTTCTTTAATTTTCGCTCAGTTTGATGGAAAAATAAGATTTTATGCTAGGAAGGCTTCGAAAAGAGCGTTCCCTGTGAAAAGGAATGCACTTAAAAAATAAGAAAATTAAAAAGGCTCAAAAGAAATGGTGACCCAAAGCACTGGGTGAGAAGACCAAGGATGCCTACTCCTCCTCCATAAGAACCTCATCTAATCAGCACTAAGTGAGATGTTAATGATTCAATTGAAAGAGTGCTCGCTACCCCCTTCCTCACACACCTCTCAGTCACCAGAAAGAGATTCATGCCTGCACATTAGAATCCAATAAAGTGGCTCAACTCTAGGTGCCTTCTAACAACATTATGCCTTGCCCTTACCTATATTGGCTAAGCCTCCATATTTCAATTTTCTCTTGTATTCTCTCAGGCACACGAGGAATGCACACCCTCGCACACATTTGCTTTCTCTTAACGAGCCCATTATTATCCTTTAAAGTGATATCGTACTTAAGGGCTGGCCCCTTCTAAGGCCAACTCTGGCTTCAACGGTGGGAATACATGCCCAAGCCCATAAGTTAGTGGGCCTTCCTCACATAAGCCAAAGGCAAGCGAGCCTTAGAGGTAACCCCAATGCCTAACAATAACCAAATGTTAGAATATGAACATCATATCATTAGTTACCTTTAGAAACTTCCATATTCATTCGTAGCTCATTCCGCATTAATGTAGCAAATTCATGTCCCAAGTTACAAATCCCAGCAAACTGAATATGCTTTTGGGACCAAATTCTCTAAACCTAAACATGCAAGAGCTATCCGGCTACACCTAAATGGTTGTTGAAAAAGGCAGTACAGCTATTTTATTCATCACAAAATACTCATGGAACATACCATTGTAAATATGAAAAGTACCTTGTGAATATATCCATAGCAAAAAAATTTAAAATGAAAACAAAAACCCATAGATGATAAGAAAAATAAGAGTAATCACCTCCTTCGTACTAAGAGTTCTCAAAGAACGAAGCTGCATCTTGAGCTCGAAAATCCAGGTTTGCAAAATCTGTTCATTGAACATGATAAAACCATGACATATGCAAATCAATATACCACAGATGAACAAGTACTTTCACTAAAGAAATACAACAAAGGAGTTGATGTCTGGCATACTACATAGTAAAGAGCTCCTCAACAAAAGTTGAAATTTAAAAAAAAAAAAAATTAAAGAATGAAAAAATGAAAGAAAACCCGAAGACACGGAGATCTCATCTAAGAAAAGCGATATGAAAAACCAAAATAACAGGACACAACTCTCAGGCTGCCAAAGATAAAGAAACGAACAATGAAGAAAATAAGCTCATTAAAGACACAGGTCCCCCGACATAGAAACCAAAGCGGTGGAACAATTTTAGCCAAGAATTTCAAACTAATCAATCAATGAATCTACATCATGAACCATAATACTTGATAAAGTGCAAAGCCCCTTAGTTCTTCTGAGGTGAATAGGTTCAAGAAATTAATCAAACAAGATAAAATGAAGAAATCAGCCAAAGAAAATACCTTCATTCCTCACAATATCAGCATAGTGATAAATATAGAAATCATAAAGAAGCCAAGCTACACCTTTACCTTTCTCGGAAGGACTCAGGCCCCATCTGCTTTTCCAACATTTGAAGGATTGCAACCTTAGTGAACACAACAAACAAATGAAAAGTGAGAATACAGTAAGAAACTAACCAAGGAATACAATAATAAGAAACTAAATCCGTGGGCTAATGGCAACAAGAAACTAACCAATAACACTACAAGTAATGTGAACAAAACTTTACAGACTTCCATGATCTTATTTTTTCTCCATATAACCCAATACACTGGGCCCATGTACAAATCCTTACAAGAGCTAGAAGTAGAGCTCAAAGCAGCTCACACCACTATCATCTGCTTTGCAAACAGCACAATTGGCCTGCACTTTGAAGACATAAATTTAAAATAAATTTCCTGCTTTTAAATACATGAAAATTCAACTCTTTACTATCAGCATTGCAGCTTCTCAGAGGTATTTCAAAATGTTCCTATGCTATATAAAGTGAACACAAACACACACAAAAGGCCCTGTTTTTAAGAGGTTATAAACAAAACATTAAGATTCAACTTTCTGGGTATTAAATATCAATGCAAACTAATAACATCATTTTCAAATCAATAAGATATTAACAAGTGGTCAGATTTAGCACCAAACCATTCCAGCAAGGTGTGAGCTCAAATGCCATTCTAAGGTTGGTTTCTTTATTTATGTAAGTTGTGTGGGTGAAGATTCTTATATTGTCAGAAATTTACAAAAGAGATAGTATCCTAGCATTGTGTGTGTAAACAGGAGGCACAAATAGGCTAACCAACAAAGGAAGCCTTTGATGCCTGCTACAAATCATCCACTGGACCTACTCTATTTAAAATATTAAGGCCCACTACCCATGCCTGCAAAGCCTACCATTGTCTTAGGGCTTAATTGGCAAAGTAGGGCCTATTGGTCCCTCCTCACTTTTCTTGGCCACCTCAAAGTTCTTGGGCCTGAGGTAACAGTGTTTTTTCTTGCCCCTGTACACTTAAACTTTTTACTTTGGTCCTATTACGCATGAATGAAACCCTCAAACACCCCCATTCTCATCCCATCCAACCACTTTCCACTTGAATCAAGCTTTTAAGGGCACATCACCAATATGTTTTCCCGAAAGGGTGCATACCAGAATTGAAAGATTTCTTTAGATATCCTAGATTGAAACAAGTTTCCAAGACCATTCAGCAATGGACTACCTGGTCCACTATTTTTCCCACATAGGACACCAAATACATAATAAAAAGCCTCTTGTCTCCTACTTTGGAAAAAAGTATTTTCAAGCCACAGCTGCATTGGACTAGCTGGTTTTAAAATGTATTCTCATTTTGAAACATGTTTTTCAAATCCATTTAGCAATGGACTAGTTTAGTTGACTATTTCCCCACAAAGGACACAAATATATATAATCGGCATCTCCGCTCTGAAAAAGCTTTTCAAGTCCATTTAGCAGTGGACTTCTGGTTTTAAACACTTCTGTAGTTATTTATTATTTTTTAATATATATGGACAACTTGATTTTTAAGAAGTTTCTTAACTTATGTTTGGTTCCTTCTATTGGACATTCATCAATATAGCTTTTATTCTTAGACATTATGACCAGGATCTTTGTTTGATCTAACCAGGAGCTTTGTTTGAGCAATCCTCAGATCTGGTAGGGATTAGGGCTGTCAGCAGCATAAGTAACTCCTAGTGATGGACTTTAGGACTAGCCTCTTAAAACCATCCATCCTTGTTCAAGGAGTTGCTCTAAGCAGAGCACCAGAAACAGAATAAGCAGAAAAGGTATGGTTAAGCTGCAACCTAAATTGCACTTGGTGATGCGATTAAATTCCCTGATGTTACAAATTATTCAAAAGCTAACTTATTTAAGGTAAACTGAATAAGAAATCCCCCATAAGAAAAGCAAACCTTGTATCTCCGGTAGCGTGCCTCATTATTTCCCAGAAATCTCTTAACAAATGAATCAGTCAGAAAACCAGCAAGACCATCCAACAACCACTCTGCAAATAAGCAACACTATTTTACATTAATATGTCATGCTTTTCATCTCTGGATCAAAAAATAAGAAATAAAGCAATCATATGAAAAGTTTTTCATTGTCTCTTCAACAAGGATGATACAAATGATTACTCTTAATCAAGTATTACAAATGAATATTTCACACACTTACCATCATTTAAGCTCCAGACTGATATATACTCCAAACCATTGCCTTGCAAGGGCATACAAGCCTAATCCTTGTGTCTATCGTCTGGCCAGAAAAACATAAATAAAACCCATCAGCATCATCACATGAAAAGCAAGATAAAATGACAAATTTCAGACAGCTATTATTAGTTATAAATCATCTATTCAAAAGAAGAGAGGCGTTATCACACTTCCATGCATGATCCACTGATGGATGAGTACATCATATACCATAACGCTTATCTAAAAAGTGCAGGCCAAGCATATAAGGCATTCTTCGCACCACATAAATATGTTCAGGAAGACCCAAAAAGGATGTAAAATAAAATGCTAACTCTTATCCAAACAGATAATGGAGGCGCAGCACTTTGAATTCTACATCCATGGCCTATATGCTGAACCTTAAGCCAAAAATGAAATTGTGTTGTTTTAGAGTTGAACTATGCAGCTTAGTACTTGTGAATTTTACTCTGAGAAAAAGTGAGATCGTCCTGTAATAGGAGAGCCTAGTGGAAAGATTGTTGTATAGGTTGGGAAAGTTTATAGACAGGAAAACTCAAAGTCATCAAGGAAACTCAAAGATAGAAATAGAAGGCTTTTCATTCCATGTTGTCATTCCAATGATTCAGGAAAGGAAGCCTTTAGCAGAAATGCAATGTGGCAGCTGACAACAATTTTTAGCGCTACCCTCTTGTATTTGATTGAAAGGAACAGGATCTTGAAAGATAGAGGCCACAGGTTGACACTAGGTAATATCTACTTTCTTTGGTGGAGCCACCATGAGTCACCCATTGACTCCCATTAGTGCTTGCTGGATTGGCATCAATTCATCTCCTGAGGTGCATCAATATCATGATTCATGCATGAATGAACTTCCTGCACATTGCCCTTAACTCACCTTTGATTATTTCTTTAGTTAACCAAGGCAAGATGAGTATCAGGGCAGTCTCTTCTTGATAACCATCAAAACCCAGTAGGTTGTGCTGGTGCTGCGGATTTTGACCTTACAAAAAGAAATGCACAGAGATTAAACCCCATTTATTTTTAGATCGGCAAATGCAACCCCATTTATTTATTATTTATTCATTCTGCTGAGTAAACGGTGAAGTGTTGTGAAGAATAGACGCTATAATAGCGCCCAAAAGAGTAAAAGAGAACTTCTACATCACCCCCTATCAAAGAGGACAAACTAAAAAAAAAAAAAAAAAAAAAAAGATGGACCAGGCCTATCTACTTAGAGCCCACCCAATCAATGAATTGCACCCAAGGTTGTTGACCATCCACAAATTATTTACCCTGACCCAAGAAGATGTACAAAAGAATACTTAACCTTTTATTGTGGTCGTAGAACCATAAAATTATCTAATCTTTTATATGTTTCATGCGAAAAATGCCATTAATCCGAGCATTTACCCTCAAGGCATAAGCCAATAGTAGTAACATTGGAAGCAATGAACTTAAGGTTGAGAACAAGCCCAACAATACCTGGGCATATAGGTAGCTTCCAAAAATAAAATAAAAAAATTAACACAATATTAATCCCTACATCATGCCCAATAATATGGGGGGGAGTGACATGATACATCTACAAAACAACAACAACAAAGAAAAAGCCAAACAATACAAAAAAAAAAAAAAAAATTGTAACAGTAGTTAGTGCTATGAAAATTTAAAACCTATTCATCCCAACCAGCTTATTAAAAATCATTACTAAATTCATTTTAGATGGATTTCCCTCCGTAAAGGGGTTTTTGATTGAGGCTAGATAAAGTACCAATTGCCAATGATCTTGAAATAATATGGAACAAATTAAGATCCAAAGAAGAAAGTCTATGCTTATGAGAAGAAATGCACTCATGTGGATCGAGACTTCAATACAATATCATAGAGGGAAGGATTATGGATGATGTATGCGTAGAAGACATGTGTTTGTTTATTACCACTGAACAATTTTTGAATAATATGAAGGCTAGATGATGGATTGAGATTTCGAGGGCCTACAAGGGCCTCCTAAAATGGGTTGACCTTCTCTTTTTCTCTTTATGATAGTTGTATATGTTCACAGATAAAGATGACAGGATTTCAATCTTAAAGAAGGGTGGTTTAGATGAAGTTTTTTTTTTTTTTTGGCTTTTGCTAAAAGCAAATTGCGTCAGCATTTAGCACTTGTTTGTCTGCTAACTTTTCGCCTTATTCTTGAATTTTGAAATTTTTGGTTGAATAGAAAATGCCAAAATATTTGGATTTTTGGCTCTTAATGCTTTTTTTGAAAGTTTTTTTCTATTAAAAAAATTAGATATTCTAATATGAGAAAATCATATACTTTATGATCCAAGTCAACCTCTCATGATTCCTTTAATGCTAATTAAATAAAAGCATATGCATTTTTAAATTTTTATTTAAAAATTTATTTTCTCAAATTTTTTAAAAGATTGATTTTTTTTAGAAAAAACAAACAACTAAATAATTAATCCTATTAAGTACTATTCAGAACAAAAGTTCTATTTAGCATTAAGTAAAAAAGCAACCGCCTTTAAGTCTTACTCTGATTTGAAAAGGTGTATTTCTCTCTTTGAAGAAGAGATTTTTTAACTGGACATATGTTGGGTAATTTGGGATCATTCTAACTTTAAACTTCAGTAACTCCATCTTGTACCCTTTAATATTCAAGTTCTGCATCCTCATAACTCCAATCTTCACAAAATACATCTGCTCGAAAAGGATTATATATCTCCTTTTCCTTAGCAGAAACAAATGTATTATTAAAATAGATTAAAAGTACAAGTGATTGATGAGAAATCCTTCCCGGAATTTACAAAAATCTGATTGAAACCAGAGGTAGAAACGCTTCTCCGATATAAATCAAATGGATACCACGAGAGACAAAACAAAGAAAAGGCCAAGATGTCCTTTGACCCCCTTCCTATCTTATCACAAAATACCACATCGCTCACTATTGCCAGCTTTCCACCTGGATTTCAGAGTTCACCAATTTTCAGTGAAAGGTACTTTCAGAATCACTTGCTTCTTCCTGCCTCAAATCCACCTTCCCCAGCCTCTCCCTCACTTCTTTATCCCTGCAAATATCTCAACTAACTGTGTTTGTTTCTTCATCATGTTGGAAAATCTTGCCCAGGATTCTCCTCTTCTTGGATCAAATGAACTGTAACTATCCTCAAACGCTAATAACAGGGAATACCTTGCCTAAACTGTAGCTACTCAACTTCATCCATGTAGGAAATGACAATATATCATCTCTCTTGCTAACTGTTCTATCTCAACTTCTAATTTATAAATAATAATGTTAAATTATATTATATTACCTCATTTCACAAAATATTAATTAAAAGAAGAAAGAAGAAGAAGGACAAGAAGAAGATGATAATGAAGAAGAAAACTGAACAGAATGAGGACCACATCAACTGCATCCAATCTATTTGACACTATTGAGCAGGCCATAATAATGCATTCGAACACATTTAAGAATATCAAACATTATTAGAACTTAAAAAATATTAATAATACGAACTCATAGCCTTCAGAATTCAAAACAGAGAGTAGATAGCAACCAGTAGAAGAAATAAACAAACCTGATCAATAACCTTCTCATCAAATAGAATTTGAGAACTAAAGATGCTCAAGGAGGCTCCCAATGTCAATGATGATATTGCCATTTCAGGAGCAATAAAGACTTGCTTGTATGACCCAAATGGAAATGATGCAGAAAGGTAATCCTCATAATGGCTGAGAAAGTAGAACATGAATATTAAAGGATAGAACCATGCAGTGAAAAGATAACATTTAAAACCAAACTCACACAGGAAATATGAAAGTCTTGAATGAAATTCTTTGAAGAAAGACAAACCTAAATGCACTATGGAAGAAACCCACAGTATTTGAAAAGTTTGAGCAGAATTAAGATGGCAAACACAGGTATGAAAAGAAGACCACCCCAGGTCAGGAAGAACTTCAAAGGGTGCAACTACCAACATTATCCACCGTGCAGTAACTGGGACATTTAACTTATAGACATATGTTTTCCTTGGAGGGTCATCTTTGCTTAAAACCTGTAGAACATCAACAAACACGAAGCCACTAATCAGTAGAAGAATAAAGCATCCACATATCTAATTCTCATTATACAAAAATGTCTTCTCCAAGGTAAATGCATTTTTTGCTTGGCTGCATATGGACTACACATGTCAATCATGTAATATAAAAGATTTAAGGCAAAGTCCTGTGAGTTTGGGGTGAGATGACCCTCTGTTCTTTGTAATTATTCGTCTCAATCTAGGAGTTCTCGGTTATTTTTGTTTTAAGGAGGATAGAACAATGCTGAATCCATCTCAGTGTCACTTCAAGGCCGGGCATAAGGAGAATTAACTTTTTGTGGCACCAACTAAGGTATCTTAGATTGGCACTTATTTACGTAAAAAGTCATACATAAGCATGGTAAATATAACACATGAACAGGTCAATATTATTCATGAACACTGGCAAAATATAATACATGAGCATAGTAAATATAAATAAACAAATATGGAATAGCAACATCATTCAATGGGCATATGCTGATTTTCAAAAATCACATTGCCTAACAAATTATGATAAAGCAGAAGGTTGAGTGAGTGATTCAACTAAAGCAGAAAAAGCACTCATACTTGATGACAGACCAAAACATGGGGAAAACTCTTTCAAATGTGGTGACTTCAGAACATAGGAGTAAAAGGGTTGATTTAACCGAAAAGAGAAGTAGGTGAGTTTTTTATTATTACTTTTTTATTATTGATAGTAAGAACTGACAAGTTAACTTCAATTTACAGGCATATTTTATGAAAATTGAAATTATACAGATGTAGCTTTGAGAATTTTATGAAATTAAGAATGCTAGTGGGGAAAGAATACTTCTTATTCCCCAACCAACCAAAATAATTTAAATTTAAATTTTAAAAAAAAAAAAAAAAAGAGTTATGTGAAAGTGACTATAAGATATTATGAATCTTGGTTAACAAAATCCCTTTTTTAAGGATGTTTCAGAGGTCCAGGACTGTTGTCAGCTTATTTTATATGAAACAACCCTCGGACTTTAAAGAAAATGTGGCATAATTAAGTCCTCCATTTTCTTTTCCATTAAACATGGTTATCTCACACTAGTTCCCTTAACACATAAACTAATAGATCAGCACCCCACAAAGTTTTAGTTAAAATTTTCATATAAAGATCAATTTAATCTTGGGATTATTAACGACTTGATCTGACCTATTAAAAAAAACAACCTGACCTGATTTCTTTCCAGTATTAGATAACAATTTACATGTTACTTAATCTCCAAAAATATGAATAATGGGGAAAAAGGGGGAAAAACTCAATCTAGGAACTCAAACTATGAAATATTGCTCTTTCATTAATCTCACCTGATAAAGTAAACTTCCAGCACTGACAGCCTGAATTACGGGCCACTGTAAATTCGAATCACTTAACTGGATAGAGAATTTAATAACTTAACTTAAATTCAGGGTAGAGAAAAGTTACAAAGTACAAATCATTATAGCATAATCAAAACAGTGCGCAACATCGCTGCGAAGCATCATCCATACAAGGGAACCAACAGCGTGCACGCCTAATCTGGTTATCAGTATGTAGTACATTATCCTCAAAATGAATTCCCGTCTCTGCATTCTCCACCCAATAGTCAACACGAACCAATTTCACATTCTGCACCCAACATCAACCTACATGAGAAGCCAAAAAGAGAAGTGTAAACCTCATCACAACAATTCACATTGCTCAAAGTATATCTTTAATTGAATTGTGTTAGGTTTTAGAGAGGAGAAAAATAATAATGATTCAACCAACATGACAGCAAAGTTTGCACCCAGGATAAAAAAAATTGTAAGTTCTCAAGAGGAAATAAATGCAATAACAGTACAACCTCAAATATCTGCTCTGCCCTATTCTAGTCAAATGAAGATAATCAAAAAGTACACCAGTTTCCATTCCCCAAACTGTTAAAGAACAAAAATTTTGTGCTTATCTTTCGTTGAATCTTTATCAATGGATTTACTTATCAAAAAAAAAAAAAAAATCTTCACCAAGGACCTTCCTTGAAGTGCTTTGCCTCCATCTTTGTCTCGGTAGAGTCTCTTTATTGGCATGTTTGGGTCTGCTAGCCGATTCCTTTTTAAAAAAATGGAAATTTAATTCTTTGAAGTAATCATCTTGTTAAGAGGAAGAATCCCTAATTTTATTATTTCACGGAAAAGAAGTCTAGCCTTTACATTACATATTGGACTTATATATATCTGTATTTCATAGGGCCACTGTCTGATAAGACAATAAAAGGAAAAGGCATACAATATGCGCTCACTTAGTGGGCATGTAAATATCTGTAGAAAACTGTTCTACAATGTATTTAATTCGAGGACCTGCGAAATTTAGTAAAGATGTTTCTTTAGTTGATGGAACTGAATCCAATGGCCAATGTGGCCCATCTGATCGTCTTCTCTCTAATGAAGTGGCAATCGACTGATGTGTTTGGTTACCACCGTGAAGGCCCGAATTGGGCGCAATATGCAAAGCGATGCGGTTATCACGAGATGAGCTTCATCACGTTCATCCTTTCCAAATCTCGACTCTGAAGAAGGTGTTTGATATATAATTTCACATGTTGTCGAGGTCTGGCTTCGATGTTTTCGGCCGGCGCTAGATCTAACCACTACATGTTGTTTCTTACTGCTTAGGGATATTAGGTTACCACCAATGGCTCTGATGCACGAAGTAGAACGTCTATACGTAGGGTGATGCCAATCTGCATCTGTGTAACCAATAACCTAGAGTATGACCTCATTCTCGTACAACACACCTTGGTTTGGTGTACTTTTGATATATCGAAGAATGCGGGATTCTGACATCAAATGGCTATCACATGGTATTGTGGAATTGACTAACAACACTACCAAAAAGGAAATGCGAGTAGGAGTAATGGTGAGATAGTTAGGTTTACCTACAGTCGTCGATATCTCGGGTCCTAAAGACTCCCACGTCTGAGAAATACCAAGTTTGACATTAGGATCCATAGGAGTGTCGACCGGTTCTGATCTTATCTGGGTTTCTTCCAAGATGTCTAAACATATAGTTAGGAAGGACTACAGGCGGATTGAGTATTTCAATTAACAAATCTTGAGTTTCGCAAGTCTTTAGTTTGAAAGTAGGTGAAAAGATGTTCTTTTGGTTTACGAATCACCATCGTCCATTGCACCTTATTGATGATGTCATCCATAAACAGCGGATAAATACCTTGCCCAGAAAGTTATGATGATAAAAGCCAGATAGTGCATTTGTACAACCGAAGCATGCGGAAATTCTTGAACAATGACCCAAAGCGTGGCCGTCTTTCGAGGAGATTGTTTATTGTATAGAGAGCGGCGTGCTTAGGCACACTAAGCCCGGACTCCCCTGAGCAGCACAAAGCCCGAGGGGGTTCAACCATCTCCGCTCCCATCGGCAAGATCAGCGCATGAGAGGCATTTTATGTATCCAGGCGAAAAAAGCGGTCGGGAACACATGCGGCTGTGGAAGACGAGACGGACGAGCTTAATCTTGGCAACGAGGGAGAAGGTGCTTATATAATCGAACCATAAACTGAGTATATCATTTATGACAGCGGTATTAAGGCGTCAGTATAACCATCGAAACGACCTTAAGCGTGAGCCCAGACAAACCAGCCCGAAAACTTACCAAATGGCAAAATAACAAGATCCCGAGTGCGGTTAGTGTAAGCGACCATTTCATCTACATTACTGTCGCCCATTGGATGGAAAGTACCTCATTGGTGTTCTTAGGAAGAGAAACAGAGGAAATAGTAGAAATAAATGTAGAGTAGGGTGAAGATAATCGATGGTAACTCAAAATATTGTAAATAGGATGAGGATTGCTAGTAGAGCGATTACCTTTCCGAAGAGCAATGGGCAAGTTATCAACAAGAGCGGGCGGGTAGGAGAAAATGAAGGGAGAGGAAGTGAGTCGGCGGGCTTCGGCGAAAGGAGAGGAATAGCGGCGAGGTGGCGCGATGATAAACTGAAGGGGGCGAAGAAGACATCATCAAATATGGCGAGAGATGATAGGAAGGGGTAAGACTTGTTGCAGGAAGAGATTTCGGAGGAGGAGAAGAGAGTCACCGGTGACTATCGCGGAGAGAAAGTATCGATGAGTCGGGGAATAACGCGATAACCGCCGAGAGTCGGAGTAGCCTAGGAAGATGCATTTTGGCGCTGGCGGAAAACTGTCTTGTCACGGGTGAGAATATGAACAAAGCAAGTACAACCAAAGACACAAGAAGGAAGGAAATAAAGAGGTTGGTCAGGGAAAAAAAGGGCATGAGGAATCTGAGCATGTAACACAGATGAGGGCATACGATTAATCAAATAGCAATTTTGTAAACGGCGTCCCCCCAACGAAAAGAAACATGATAATGGAGGGAGGAGAGTGCGGCTTGGTCTCAATAAGATGGCGATTCTTACGTTCGACTACCCCGTTTGTTGAGAATATGAGCCTGAAGACTAATGAAGGATCTATGTTGGGACATAAATGAAATAAAGGGTGCGAAAAATATTCGAGCATTATCGCTACGTAACACACAAATAGAAATATTGGCGGGTTAGAATTTGACATAAAATTTCGAAAAATAGAATATCTTCGGCTAGATTTTGATTAAAAAATAGCAAGTACATAAGTGAATAGTCATCGATGAAAGTGACAAAATAAATCCTAAAGTAAAAAAGACGGGTCGTGAGAACCCCGAACATCGGTGTGGACAAGTTCGAGGAGATTTTCTTGGGTGTTCAGCGTTGCGGGAGCAAGACACGGTATGTTTCTGGCCCGACAAGACTCACCTTAGTGACAGCGAGAGTGGAAAAATGAGGACCATCGGGACCATCTTATGGAACGTAGAAAGACTAGAGTGGCCCAGACGACTGTGGATGAGGAGTGGAGCATCATGAAACGCAAACTCAGAGGAGATGATTGGGTGATAAGGAGGTGATGAGCCCCGAGACTCGCCTGATAATCGTCTTCCCACCCGATCCTGTCGACAAATTTATCGAAAAATAATGGAAACAGCTTAAGAGTACAAGTGATTTTATCGATGGAAATAAGATTAAAGGGACACTCAGAGTATAAAGGACTAAGTGAGAGGTAGTGGAAGGGAGAGGATGAGCTGAACCAATACTTTAGCCACGCTGAGAACCATTAGCTAAGGTAAATAAGAGGTAAAGTAGGGTAGTAGTAAGAGAAGAGAAAAGATCTTTATTACCGTAAATGTGGATCTAAGCACCCGCAGTCTAGAATCCAGGTCCAAAAGATGCATGTATGAGGCGGCGTGCAGAGCATTACTCTGGCCCGGGCAACGTATACCGCAGCCGATTTGGTCGCTTGATAGCGATGATAGGCATCATAATCACTATCATGGGAATAATTTCGAGATGTGAGAAGCTCGCAGGTCCGCTACCGAGAATCAAATCGTAAAACTAGGCCACGTGGGCAAGTAAGGGAGGCCGCCCATGCAACTCGATAACAATGATCACGAGCGCACGTTTATCGCACAGCGCAATGAGACGTTGTCCTCACCGGTTACCACTACGTCCTCCCTAAAGGTTAGTGTGAGAAACTAACACAGAATACTCTAAAGGGCTATCAGATGGCAAAGTCTGTGTGGGAGAGATACGAGGAGGCGAGCAAACACATCATCCGATGCGACTGATGGATCACAAGAATTTGATCCTTGAGGGTCTCAAGATCCTGACGGCGCCAATGAGAGGCGACCGGCGAAGAACTTGTCAACCTCAGATTTGTCGGAGCCCCCAACGCCACTAGTAACGCATTAGTGTCGAACTCCTCTCTTAAGAGAGGCAATATGGCCGATATAATTAGATAAATTCATGTCCTTGTCTGATATTAACAAAATAGTTCTTCTTATAAAGGCGCTTGAGATATCTCACAGATGTGAACTTTTTGGTCGATTCCAAAACTTAACATGTCTTGTAAGCCCGAAGATGAAGCATTGATCAACTGACCGCCATAATAGCTACATAATCGCATCTATTTTCTTCCAGCCGCACTCTCACATACCTGCAGATAAGATCCTCTCAGCCAGACAAGCATTTATCCTCATAACCTCGTCTCCATGAACCAGAGTTCCACAGAAGCTGACTAGGAAAGATAATTCTCACTACCAATCAATTTTTCTGATGTGATAGTAGGAGATCCAAAGATAACAGATGTAAAAATAGGATTTTTAGTTGCCATATCCACTTAACTGGAGATTGAATCACGTTTGGATTGAAGAGAGTCTGGTCAGGAGGGCGCGAATCACTAATGCTGAACTTGAAATCGTATCGTGGAACCTGAGATGAAGAAAAAAAGGACCCAAACCGTGGAGAAGATGACTGACGAAGGGCAGCGGAGACAAAATGGGCAAAAAGGTGGATAAGGAGGGCTCGGGGTGGACCGTCGGAGGGATGGAACAACAAGATGGCGCCGAACGACCCTGGCTGTCGAATCCCGTCACCGGAAAAGGATCCACACGCCCACACGCCGGCTTAGATTCGCAAGTCACGGAGAAGGAGGCGCGGTGCAAGGTCGGTTACCGGCGGCACCGAGAGTAGATCGCTCTACACCTTTAATCTATGATTCGACCGAGAAGAGTCGCAGACGGAAGTCACCTACGATTTACGGCGCGCGGCGATGAGGAGGAGATTCAAGTATGAGTGGTCCCTGAGGAGAATAAAGTGACCGGAATGAAACACAATCACCGAAAAAGTAAATTAGGTTTTCCCTTTGGCCCCATACTACGTTAAGAGAAAAAGAGAATCCCTAATTTGCTTATTTCACTAAAGAAGTCTAGCCTTTACATTACATATTGACTTATATATATACACACTCATAGACTCCACACACAAGAAGACAATAAAGGAAAGATCAGACACATCTAACACATACTATTCCAATTTATGATACTTGTAGAAAGATTTGTAATAAATGCAAAGAAAGGGTGATATTTCCCCATAGCCATTGCCAAAGATGGCTGGGTAGCTAAGACGGAGACAAGATAGAGAGGGAAGGGAGGTTGTTAGAAGCCCAAGCAGGGGTTCATGATCGGGACTATGGAGTGAAGGCCTTTTGGGAGATTGCAATAAACGCACTAATGGTCATATAGAGGATAAAGTCAAACCCAAAGAGCATATTTTTACTTTTATCATTATATTCCTCCTTATCAATGAAAAATGAAGGTGCTCTCTTCTTCTAACATATTGCATAATTCTTTAATAAAGTTTAGGACATATAGGAAGCAATGTAAGGTAATGGGGACTCTCTCTAGTACTTCAAAAAAGTCATGAAAGATCCGGTTCCATACATCTAAGACCATCCTGAACACTTTATTTCATCCTAATACCCATCATCCCTAACCTATAGAAACCCTAAATTCATGTTAGCCCTAACATTACCTTAGAAAATCCTGAAAATCACAAACCACCGCAAAACAAAACTATTTTGCATCAAACCAACCCCAAACATTCCCTAAACCCAAAATCCTTCACTCTAATCCCACTATATCATAATCAATCCTAAATTAACCTAGAAACATTTGAAACAGATTTATCCCTACCCACCAAAGTTATACCCTATAGCCTTAAAATACGACAAATTGATACTCTTAACTTATCTAACCCCCTTAGATCATCCATCATGGTCCATCCCCACATCAGAAGGATAGACAAATAGTAGATCAGCGTGCTTGATCAAGACATTTGATTAAGGTGGTTCTCCTACCCCTAGATATTGCTAAGTCAATCTTGCCTAGCTACCGCTGCTGCTTCCCACCCATAGCTTGATGCTAAGAGAACACGAGAGAATGCTTTGGAAAGGAAGAAGCCTAGATGCTAAGAGAGCTTAAGAGAATACTTTGGAAATGAAGGAACTCTCATTGATGGAAGGAAACTCTTACAACTCTTAGGAAGCTCTCAACTCTTGGTTTGGAAGCTCTATACTCTTGGTTTGGAAGCTCTCTACTTGGTTGCATGGCCAAATGAGGCCTCTTCCCCATTCAAGTCTCTAAAACTTGGAGGGTCCCTTATAGTTCAAGAATGTTTTACAATACTCTCCTATGTACAAGTATTCACAAGAGATCTTTGGAACTCTCTAGATCACTCTCCAATCTTCCATACTTCTCCATAACCTTCCACACGTGTGGATTCCACCAAGATCTTTTGGAATCTTCCACACTCTTTTGGTCAAGCTCCAAAAATCTCCAGAACCTTCCCTCTTTTTTTTTTTTTTTGATAGGTTTCCATCCTCCTATAGAAGGCCTTGAGGGGCTCATTTGTGCCCATGGAGGGATCCATCCCATGTGAAGGAGTGCCATAGAGAATGAGGGAGTGACACAACGCTTCAAACCACTTAAGAACCCAACTTAAGTAAGTTAGCTAATCCTCATCCGCCTAACAAAACACCGTTGTATCTGCAAAATGTGATATTTCCACCCCCTCGTCTTGCCTACCAATTTCAGAAGAAACCTCCCGCTCTAGCTTTATCTAACAAGCGCGGCAAACCCTCCTTGGCAATCACAAATAGAGCATGAATTCTTGCAATCCTTCGTGTATATGCTTTTTTGGGAGTGGTTTAGGGTACATATTGGGCTTCATTCTTTGTCATTGTTTGACTTTACAAAGTAGTTGGGTTATAACCACTCATTAGAATGTGTTTTTTCGTCTAACACTTTGTTCTTGTACACACTCCTTGTTAATCCAATTATTTACTTATCTATCGCTCAAAGTGAAGAACTCGAGAATACATTGAATGTATGATAGATGTAGAAAATGTTGGTACTGACTTCCTTTTTATCCCAGCGCAACTAATTTACACTCCATTTGAGAGGGTGATCTTCCTAAAACAAAAGAAGCCTTTTCAATTAATATGGATCTTTGTCAAAATGGAAACATTAAAAAAGTGTGGAAAGTTATCTATCAGTGATTATTTCAACTATATGACAAAAGAAAAATAGAAGACCATTTACACAAAAAATATATATATAGATGGACCAAGCAATCAAACAATCCTCTACGTAGAATTTCTTAGAGTTGGTTAAAGCACGCGTAGGTGATTGTTCTTTGTCCTTTATGGACTTTGTTGAGTGTTTAAGAGCCTAATAAGGCAATGGAGTTGTTTTTTATGTACCCCTTCACATTGTTTTGACCTTTTGGCATACTTGTATACATCATGTATGCTTTTATGCACCCCTAAAAAAAACGGCTCCTTAAAACTACTAGGCTTTGAGCCTTGAAAATTTGATAAGCAAATTCACACGTAAGCATATGGATGATTTTTCAAATCTCTTTGAACAATTCATATATCGACATTGCATGAGTGAAGAGACTCAAGGAAATTTTTATAGAGCCCACAATGGAAAATTTGAAGCTCACGTATATTTTTGTAACTCAGATTAATGCAGCCAGAAAGATATATTGCCATCATGACACATGCAAGATGAGCAAAAGGAGAACTACTTTCAGAGATCAGACATAGGAGCTACAGATTCTAAAGGCAGCACAGGATGTATCTTTGTTGATAGTTAAACTGTAAACTTAAAGCATCTTGAGTTCTTATATTTTTACTTTACACGTAGGAGTTTCACAAGACTTATCTTTTGTGGGATGCAAACTAACACAATAATTGAATTCATAGTTTTTCATATTTTAGGTACATTTGATTACCAAGACTTGTAGTTTTTGGCATTCACAATCTCAGTTTTAAAAAATTTCTTTTCCTTCATGATACTTTGTTGCATTGTATCCTTATTTGAGTTTTCAACAGATGCTGGAGCCTTATGTTCCTCTGTTAAATGAAAATTTTGATAGCTTCCGTCTAAATAAATATGTAGATATATTTGTATTTTGTAATCTCTACCTATGAACCAACTGAATTCACTAAATGCATCACTAATGATAATAACTATAACCTGCTTGGGTTCAGGCTGTTCAGCAGAGGATTGAGGTCCATTCTCCAAAACTCTGAAGACCTTGCTGTTCACTAGCTGACTTTTCAGGCTTACAACACATGATCAGTAAGTTTGGAACCAACTCTCTCTCAAGAGCCGAAACATACATTGAGCTTGCAACATCAGCAGCTGAGCTAGCCGACGAGACCGAGCCCTACCTTTTTCTCACTTGCAGTATGCTGATGATGTGGGTAAAATTCGAATTCAGTAGGCTCTCCATCAACAGACACACTCTCGATCACTAAATTTTCAGCATGTAACCCAACAATCCCTATATCTGGGACAGCAATTTCCAACTCGGTGTAGCTAAAAAACCAAAAATCCAAAGAATAATAGTCATAAAAACTTGTCAACAGAAATACAAATAAACACCAATGAACATGGACTGAAAATTTCAGAAAATAAAATTATAGTAATGTGACCCGATTTATCAAGCTTTATGAACTAAGAGTAATTAATCCCTTAAAGAGGCAGGTCTACAACCATTTGCACTCAAAAACACTGAATAGATGCACTATGAATTCATAATATCTGCCTTGCGTTAACTAAAAATGATTTCTGATTGTAAATCGAAACATAGGCAGAAACATCCAGTAATTGAGCTGAATTGCCCAATTCTCGCAATCAAATCTTCAGCACTTGATCAGTAAAAATCTTAAACCACCATGGATAAAAGCATGGAAATACCAGAAATTTAGAGAGATGAAAACAAACGAAGATACGGAAAACGGAGAAGTGCGAGTGCAGAGCTTGAGACGAACCCGTAAATCCGTCGCTTGTCGATGTCGATTGAGAGGCAGAGCTTTTGGTGACGAACCACGGCTTGAGAATTTGAATTCTCGGTCTTGAGTTGCTCTCAGTCTTCTGCTTATGAGGCTTCGCCATGGCTATGCCTTTCCTTCGAAGAGCTTGCGGCAACAGACTCATTTTATAGACACCCCTTGCTCCTTCGGTAGGATGTTTAAAGGCAAGGTTTGACGTGCCCTAAGTTTTTATTCCCATCTCAACCGTGCATCTTATTGATACTGTGATCTGACGGCTGACATGAGGTGTTGTTCCACGTGTGATGTGTGGTCATTTCCACTGGATCCCTCCCTGGATTGGTGATGGTATTCTGCTTTGCCTCACATTATGCTACGTCATCAATCCGACGTTTATGACCCGTGTTTTTTTCCCTCGGTAAATCTTCTTCTTTTTTTTTGTTGAAACTGTTCTAAAATAATTTTTAAAATTACTTTTACATTTTTTATTTTGGTTTTTTGTGTAATAATACTTTTTAATATCATTAAATAGATATATTTTCAAATTATTCTGTATATTTTTATGATCATTTAAAGAACATTAAAGATAATGAAAACATGTCATATATATGAATTAGCTCTAATATCTTTTTATAGGAACTCAACCATATATTCCCCACACCCATCCCCCTTAGGATAAGCGGATAAGATGTACAAATGTTTTCAAGTTTTGTATACATATCTTATTTTACCTTTAACATAAATTAAATATATATTCGACATTTACTTTAATAATTCAATCACGCCCTATCACTATAAAAAGTGATAAATAGTCAATTAAAACACTCGTTAAAACCTGTTAACCATATCACACATATAAGAGTTTTTAAAATAATCGTCGCTTTTTAACTTAATGGGTATAAATGACTACGAATGTGAATATTGAAATATATCGAGATTAAAAAAACATTTGAAGACAAAATGAGACATACGAACAAACCTAAAGCATTTGTGCACCTTTATCCCCCATCCTCTTTAGAGTCCGGGGCATCAAATATCTTTAAACACTTTTCTTAATCATTTTCAAGCAAAATTTATTCATTCAATATTTCTATCATTTTTATTTGTTTTTTTTTAGTCCATCAATAGTTCCATCCGATACACTACAACATTGATGGTTTTGTTATCGAATTTACACAATCTTAATTTAAGAATCGATTTATGGTTCAATTTTACAACACTTAAAAATTCTCATTACAAAACTAAGAGTTCAAGTAAGGCTACTCTCTTTCTAATTTCATCCCATTTATTTATTTATTTTTATCCCCAACAAAATTAAACAAATCAAATGCTACAAAACAAGTAAATCACCTTATTTTAAACTTTTAGTAATTTTCAATTTGTAGTTTTTAGATTTTATTAAAATAAACATAGTCGACAAAATAAAAATATTATAAATATTTATAAATTATTTTGATACGTGAAATTAATACAAAAATAATATATAAAAATACTTATTCATTAGGGATAGTTAAAAGTTTATAATTATTAAGTATTTCTTATATGATAATTTATTTTTCTATTTTTCTTTATTTTTTAATTTTGTATTTTCCTTCGCATATCAAACTATGCAATTGGCAATTGTTCACATTCCATGATGGAAGGAGTATTTTAAGTGGGGACATTTAAAGGGGAGGTTCTCATGTTCGAGTTACAGTAAAAATAATTTATTACATTTTAATAAAATACTTAATTATAAAAAAAATAAAAAAAAAAATAAAAAAAAGATACTTGTTGGAACGTTTGTACATGGACTTGAATAATCATAAGGATTCACTCAATGTCAGATTTATTTTTGTTGGCGCCACAAAATGGATTGGACCCAAATTAAATAAAGTTGCATGAAGGTCGTCCCCGCTCACATTTGTATTGAAGCATGGGCTAGCCCACTGGGTAATGGTACCTGCTATGTTTCTTCAAGCCCGGCCCATTATCTAATGATACTGGTTTTGAAGAGTGCATCGGCATGACATAAAGTGCATATGCATGCAATCTATATATGTAGAGATATAGAGATATATATAGCAGCATATATATATATAGGCAAAAGATAAGGCACATAAATTTATTTGTGTGAATCCAAACCCTAGCCTCGTTTTTTGGTTACTCTCTTTTTTGTTCTATGGCCACTTGTCTTTATGCTTATAGTATTTACTTCTTTGCCATTTTTTTGCTTGAATCGCTATTTACATATTTATTTTCTGATATGGTTATTTAATGGCATCGTGTTATTTTATTGTTTTTTACGCCATTACATTTTATCACATTCGGCCATTACATCTATTACATGACGCCATATTAATCATCATTTCATTAGAACGCTTTATTACGTTGCCCGACTTATAAACAAACATATTCAATCGCCAAAATATCAAATTATTATCACACATGCTAAAATAAATACTATATATATTATAAATAAGATATTATCAACTAGAGCTGATATTAATTTATTATGCTATTAAAATAAATATATTTGTTTTATATTTTATGATTTTTAGTAATTTGTATCTTAGATGTATTTAACTATTGAATGTATGAATCAATCAAAAAATTTATTTAAAAAAAACGGCACATAAATTTATTTAAAAACTAAAGAAAAAACTAAGCGGGTCTTAGAAAAAAATCCCATAAAAAAAAGGGTATATTGCCCCATTTTTTATGCTACCACCCCCAAATCCCCCAAAATATCACAATATAAAGCACATTCCTGCCATCAAAATGGACTTTGATCGACAATTAGTACAAATATGACCATAATAAGAGATACGATTATTATTATAAATGATTAAAAGATACGATATTCATATTAAATCCAATATCTATTCTAATTTTTAAGAAAATAGGTTTTTAACATATAAGTTAATTGATTAGAACATTCGAGGCAAGGCTTTGGGAGAGGATGATGGATCTGCGACATTTTTACAAAACTGCAATATGTTGGCCTTTGTAGTTTTTCCCATGATGTTCTATCAGTCATGACTCATGAGGTGTATCATTTTCTACATTAATGGATATTTAGTTGAAGATCATGCCAAGTCTCTTCTCATGATCGAGCTTAATTAATTTAAGACATAATTTTCTTTAATCCAATTTGAACTCAAAAGCCAACAAACAATATAAGTTTCTTTAATGTGGTTAATAAGTCAGCAAGTAATACGACTAGGGTTAATAATATCGGTCCATTATAATATCCAATCCATTGTATTTGGCAGGTTATTATAGTCAAAACATGAAATTATTCAGCTGGTTAAATCAACCTAAAGAGCAAGGAGAAAAAAGAAAAAAGAAAAAAGAAAAAAAGACACGTTTACACATGTAGATATGTGTGCTTGTCCATGCGTGAGGAAAAAGCATATTTGACTTTTATTAGTGAACATCGTTTTCTAAAGAGGCACCCACCAACTGTGTTGACATTTTTTTCAAATGGGTAGTTAGAGAAATAGGATCCCAGTATCATCTGATGGTCACATCACCCCCCCATCATGATAATGGGGGACCTAATGGTGGGGCCTTTTTTAAAAAGTATCAAGTGATAATAAAAATATTTTTCTAAAATATAGTATTACAAATAATATTACTAAAAAAAATCAATATTTTCAAATTTACGACGTGGATGTTGTATATTTAAGATACAACTTTAAAGGTAATCAAACACGATTTTAAAGCAAATATAATAAAGAAGGTTTCTATATTCCATTTTAGGTAAAATAACAAAATTATATTTTAAAATACGATTTTAAGATCATGCGAGGTTTGAGCCTAGCTCAAGTCAGGTAGTGCCAGATGACGCATATAAGATTCGATGCGATGCTCGGAAATTCTCTGGGGTTGAACAAAATATTATAAAGATACAATGCAAAGTTATATATATAATTTCAAACAGAAAATTCGGAAGCTCAAACACGATTTTGGCTGTGGGAATGTTTATCCAAAATCAAGAGAAAGATGAAATTATTTTTCAAATCAAGGTGCCTTGAAAATTAAATTTTTTGTGATATCTAATCATTTTTTATTATATTTGTAGTATTTTATTCTTGATGAGACTCAGAACTTTATATTTTCCTATCGAGCTATGGCTCGTTTTACCAAAATTATTATTATTCTTTAAAATTTAAAATCCATCAATGGTGGGGCAAGTTCACACTTCCATATCAGAAGACGAGTCATCTGCGGTGTGGGGAAAGTAGTTCACCTTCTCTTACCTCAAATTCAGCATCCCCAGGCCCTATATGACTACCGGGCCAACTCACCTAACAAGACCTTTGAATGTATAATAAGAAAGCTGTTCATGTTAATTTGCTTCGTCTCCTTTGTTGTTTTGGTCATCCCTGTGTATGATTGAGTGTTTGACATTCTTCTTTTAATTATTTTTAATCGCTCTTTTGTTCCTTGAATGATAAGGAAGTTATTTCAGAGGAACAATACCCTTGGATCTCCCATCTCCCCCATGTGTTGATGTCTAAAAAAACAGACCCTGGTGATGAATTAGCAATTGAGGACTTTCCAGTGTCAACCTTATTACATTTCTTATAAATTAATTAGCTCTAGCTAGCTAACATGATCTGCCGCTGTCTGCTTACAAACTCCACTCTCTCTCTACATCTTCTCTCCTTCCCTATCTCTCTCTTCAGATTCAGTTTCTCTTCCATGCTCCCTCCTCTCTTCCATTTTCTCTCCCATCCATGGCTAAACAAGTCATTACTCCACAATCATTTACCATCTTTGCTTCCCCTCTCCTCCTCCTCTCTCTTTATCGGGGTAGTCAGCTTCATTTCCATTAACAACAGTAGCAGAAACAGCAGCAACGCTGTCTTCACCAACAGAAAATCACTCTCCACAAAATTCGACTTCACAACATTTCCAGGACAGAGCACCAAGAAACCCCGTCGCCGGAGCCTGCCGATCTCGAGATCGATCCCCGGCATGGCGTCGAGAAGCGGGAAGGTTCCGACTGGCCCCAACCCTTGCACCATTAATCACAGGTTTCTCTACATCCAACACACATGCATGCCTTTCTTACCTCCTTTCTTCATGTAATATCTATATTGTTGTAATAAAATTTTCATGAACTAAACAGAAACTAAAAACCCAGAAACAAGCAATTTCTTCCATGATCACTTGTATTATGATCTTACAATTTTCGAATCAATACACCCATTTGAATCCAATGATTCAAATCTAAACGTTTCCATTATTATTTTTTATTTTTTTTGGAATCATATGTATATTTTGACATCTATTGGCGGCTTTGTATATTAGGGTTGTAGTACTATTCTTAATTCAAAACCGGACCTCTTTCTCATATTTTTACTTGAGAATTATATTATTATTAGCATATTATAAATAAAAGCATTGTAAATATATGTTTTTTTTTTTTGGTTTAATTTTTGTGTGATGAGCATAGTGGTAGTTGGGAGGAGACGGCACGTTGAGGGGATTGGGGAAAAGGAAAGCGAGATCTAGAGCAATAAAATAAAGGTTCCAATCGGAATGGGTATGATGATAGGAGCTTGAACATTTTTTCTTCTGGATGTGGGTTGACTTTGAGGCATCTATGTTATCATTAAAATGGTGGGCTTAGAATTTTAGTGGGGCTAGGAAAGGGGGTTGCCTGGGAGGGTGAAATCAAGTTTTTATAGGCATACACTTCATGTTGGGTGTGTGTATCATAAATAAGTACTAAAGAAATGTATCACATGTTTGGAAGTGGGGGTTTAATTTAATGCAATATTTTGTGTGTTTGCAAGAGCCTCAACTTAAAAGTCAATAGTGAAAGCCATTATTGAGGTGAAGGAGGATCGTGGCAAGTGGAGATGCCACTTGAACGTGGGCGATTCTTTCTTTCATCAAACCATCATTCCCATTTCTTAGCCAAAATCAGTGTCTCTGAGAGAGAGAGAGAGAGAGAGAGAGAGAGAGAGAGAGTTTCTTGAATGGGATATGAAAATTAATGATTAACGCCTTGAATGTGTGAATGGTAGATGTCTTTAAATTCTCCCTTTTTTGTTGGGATCAGTTGTAAAATGTTTGTTCGTATATTTGCATAGTTAGATTCAATGATATTTATAGAAATTTGAGTTTTACATAGTTAGATTCAATTCAATGTCTGAAAAAACTAAAATCTCAAAAAATAAAATTGAATTTAACAATATAAAATGAACGAGTTTTTTTTACAACCGAACCCTTTTTTGTTTATATAATATGATTATAGGTATAGCTCAATAGGTTTATTTCCTAATAATCATTAATTTGAGTCTCTTTGAATTCACTGAAGACTTATTGGAACGTCTAACTTCAAGATTTTATGAGACAAGTTGAGATGTGCATTACATAAGCCTGCCCGTGCACCCACAACTATTAAAAAAAGTTTGCATGCATGAGATAAGTTAAGAATTAAAAAAAAAGAATTATTAATATATTAGAAAAAAAAAGCATGTTAAAAGGTGTTTTTGAAAAAATGATTTAAAATTATTAGGACAACAAAATCATCATCAGAACAATGAGATGGAACATGATCAGGTGAGGACACGTACTACCTGGGCTTAGATCAATTCAAAATAGGATAAGTCCATAAGGGAGGATGAAACGACCCATCTAGAATGGTTTGGCCCATTAAACTGAGACCTTGATATGATTTGACCATTTTGGCCATCAAAATATAATTTTTGGTCATCTTCCGACTCTTCCCAAACTAATGTTCAAAGTGCCTTTTACAAGTTCTTTTGGGTGATTTGATTAAAAAATCTTTTAAAAATCTAATTTTGAAATTGTGACATTTCGGGTCACTCGATCTGATTTTGATAAAATGCCCTTCTTGTAATCTCTTCTTGTAAAATACAATATATAAGCACATGAAATGAATGACATTTTTGTCCAAAATATGTCATTTTTCAAGAAAAACATAAAAAATGTTAGATTCACACATTTTTTATTATTTGATGTCTTTTAATCAAATATTTCATTTCATTTTCTATATTTATTTGAAGGGGGCTCATCAAACAGTGTAGGCCCATTAAGTTCCGATTAGAAGTCTTGGATCATACACAGCCTAACAAGCTCAATTCCACTCTCCCTCTCTAGTAGTCCATTTGACAATTTGTCAATGAAGCATTTGAAATATTTTTAGCAATTTGAGCTTATTTTTTATTTTAAAAAAAGAAATATAAACTTTTAGCAATATATATATATATATATATATATATATATATATATATATATATATATATATATATATATATATATATATATATATATATATAAATTAGAAAAAAAAAATATTCAAATATTCTTAAAATAACCTTAAGCTATTCTCAATATCTCCCCTTCTTCTTCCACCATTTTTTATTTTATTTTTTTATCATTTCCATCTGCAACTTCAAAGTCCAAAAGCATGAGTCTCGTTATCAAAAAAAAAGCTCAGTTTCATTCAACCATGACTAGCTCCAAGTCAACCTTTTCAGGCTCAAGAGTCATACTCCAGATGTCTTGAATTTCGTTCAACATCATTGAATTTCGTTCAATATTTATATTGTATTGGGTAATTTATGAAAATAACTTAATCGTATGATTATAGAGTAAGATAACTTATCTATCGTATTTAGCTCATATGTTTGAGCATTTAATATTTAAAAAATACAGGATATAGGAGGAAATGGTCTCATATTTGAATCCTAATAAAAATAATTTACTACATTATAACTATAGTATTTAGTTGTAAAAATAGAGGTAGATAACTCCATATATATAGGTATAAAAGACATAACTATCCAAAGTATGGGAAAACTAACCATAATTGAGTTTATAAATGAAAATATCAACTTTACTTTGATATTTAAGTGTTATAATGTAACGTAGCATTTAGTTTAGGTTAGATAAATATTATTGAGAGAATACTTAAAAGGGGTAGGCCAAGTAATATAATTATTTTAAAGAGACATTTATCATGATAATAATTGATAAGCACAAATAATATTAGAATGTCAAAGTCACCCTTAATGCTCACGAACAATTAATAAAAAATTCAAATTTATTTAACTTCACCATCTAATATGAACTCCTTTTACCATTACTACTACGAGAACAAGTAAAATATTTTGTGACATAGGTGTGCACTCCCAAATTTGGCGCCAGTGATTTTTTCTTTCATGTGGCATAACCTACATTGAAAATTACAAGGGAGAGAGCAGCCCCATTTCGGCGCTAAGATTTTTCCTTTGCCGAGAACCTGGCATTTGGAAACTTACAAGAAGTGATTCCCTTTCCCTATGTGCTATCCTTCCCGACAAAAGAAGAAGAAAAGCTTAAACTACAGGCCAGCCCCACCCAAAAAGGCTTCGGGAGACCCTAATGCCCTTGATTAAATTTTTTTTTTTGAATAAATTAAGGCATCAGCCTATAATTCTGTTACATACTTAAATTTATTTTCGCGAGACTATGGGTCTTCCCACATTGAGTGAGATCCTAGTTCTTCTCCCAAAGTTTAAGCCAGCAGTTCGAGAAATCTACTCGTGCAATTTTAGAGACGATCCCAACTTCGAGGCAATTTCAAATAGAGTATGTTCGGTTCGGGGAACTACCCGTTTACCAGGTATTTTTTTTCTGACTTTCTTTTATTCTTCTTTTATATAGTTTTTTTATTTTTTTTATTTTATTTGTCTTGTATATATATTTTATTAGTCATTTAATTTATAGTCTTATTATTTTATTTTCCTGTAATTATATTTTGCTTTTGTTTATTTAATTAAATTAGTTGTTGTTGCTTTTTTTTGTTTTTTTAATTCAATTTATTTTTCCTTAAAATATGGACTATCACCCACCCTTAAATTAATAAAATCCCCAATTTTTTTTTTCTGAATTTTCATTTCTCAATTTTAAGTGTCCAAATTTCAAATTTCTCATTTTCTAAAATTCGAATTTTCACTCTAAAATTCAAGTCCTCCAAATTTCCAAATTTCACTTTTTCAATGTCTCAATTTCAAAATTGCAAATTTCTAATTTCAAAATCAAGTGTCATAATCGCAAATCTAAGTTCCATAATTCTAATTTCCAATTTCAAATTTACAAATTCATAATTTCAAAATTCGTGCAATCAATTTAAATTTCCAAATCTCAAATTTCAAGATTCATTGCTCTTAGTCTTAAATTTTGAAAATTCCTAATTTCTAAATTTCAAGTCCCAAAAATCTCACTTTTCAAATTTCCCAACTAAACTTCCAACTTTCTCAAAACTAACTTCAAACCTACAAAAATCTCAACACACGGTTAATTCTATAATTCCAATAAATGGAATATTGGGGAGTTAATTTGTGTAAATATATAAATGGGCTTGGTAGTCTACATTCCATATATCATTTTAATAAATAATTTGACATATGATTTATAAATAAATTTCTAATTGAATGTGAATAGTTTGTATTTTGTTCCGGTGACGCTTCTAACACGTCGCCCGCGCATATTTTTCATTTACTTTGCTTGATTATTTATTTATATAAGTCTCGTACGCTTTGTATTACATTGCCATCTTCTGTGATTCATTAGTTGATTAGTCAAAGCCATATTTTCTTTACTTGTTTTGCCACAGACCCAATTTTAGGGGTTTAGAGGGGTGCTAATATTCCATCGCACTCCTTCCCCATAAGTAACCCGACCCCTGACCTAGACTCGCTTCCTGCACCCGCCTTTTCTTATCGTGAGTCACATTTGTGTTTTTCTTTTCTTATTTTGTTTTCCTTTAAAATAAACAAAAAATAAGTTTCATGACTCCAAACCGTTTTCTAAAATTTTTTTTTAAAATAAAACGAGTCTCGCCTTTTTAGTGGGAAACGCATAATAGCCAAAAATGCGGGGTCCACAAAATGGCGACTCCACTGGGGACAGTGAGGGCCAAGCTTGAATACAAATTAGGGAAAGTGTGGCTTTTGATTAGCTGATTGATAGATACCTATTTTTGTGTTTTTTTTGTATACTTGATTATTGATGGCACGTTTGAGAGTTTTGATTTACTTATTGCACTTTGGTATGTTCAAGGTACTATTAATATTTGTTGGTTTACATCCTCGTTGATTCTTCGTTAATCTAGTTATGTCACTTGTTTCGCTGCCGTTATATATTTTATCTCTTGGTCTATCTTATATTTCGCTTAGATTGTGTAGATATGGATGATATACTTCAAGGTTGTGATGAACATCAAGCGCATGACTACCTAATCTCTTGCTTGATCGCATGTTGCTTGTCTATGTGGGACAGATTATCTCTATCTCCAACTCCTTAGTCTCTCGGCCGATTATGTGTCTTGTCACTGTGATCGATATTTGATCGAGATCGGTTTCTCCTTGACAGCCTTCCGACCGAGCCAGATTTCAGGAGTAAGGTCTAGTGATGGGCTATATCCATGTTTGCGAGCATTTTGGAGGTGGCCGACATATTGATGTTGAGGAGTCCGATCTTTGAAGACTTGTATAGCCCAGAGCTAGATTTCAGGATATTTGTATGGCCAGTGTGCTATTCTTTGTGTTAGATTTATTAGGTTTTTCGGATGCACCCACATACTCACTATACACTTAGTTTATTCCTGAGTGCTGAGAGTAGAGAGAGCCTTCACCATAGGTCGCCCCCTGCGATGTCGAGGAAATGCATGTGTGGAGGTGATGACCACCTTGCATGGAAGCGCCCGTCACTTCGAAGACGTGTAGGAAGTTGCTTACCACCGAGGGTACGATCTCTCCTACTAGGGACCCTTTCAAAAGCCTACTTTTTTTTTTTAATGCCACCCTGACCTTCTAGGTTGAGTTTAGATCCTACTGATTAGGACTCCCATCCTACACGTGGGTGCATCTGTGAAACTTCTAGCCCACTTAGTCATAATACATGGATCCAAATTTCTCCATCAGGGTTTCTCGAGGTATACAGAGATTACCGTAGCATCAGCTTCTGGGCGAGGCAGCTTTGTTCAAAGATGCGCAGTGCTCGATGCATCGAGATCTCATACACGCTCTACCATCAGAGTTGCACGCATCGACCTCACTCTCAATGCTTTCACCGGGGGCGTAGATATTATTGGGAAGATTTCGCCGAAGTCTTCTAGTGGTCATGAGTTCATTCTAGTCGCTATTGATTATTTCACGAAGTGGGTGGAGGCCACTTCTTATGCAAAGCTAAATGCGGCCAAAGTGGCCACCTTTATTAGATCGCATTTGCATATGGGGTTCCTCATGAGTTGATATCTGGAGCAGAGTGTGCATTTCAGGGGTGAGGTTGACACTTTATTATAGAGATATGGCATCCCAAAGACACAGATCGTCTGGCGCATAGCCGCACAAACAAGAGGAGGCCGAACAAGAATATTAAGAGGATTCTGCACAAGATGATTGAGACTTCTCGAGACTGGTCCGAGAAGCTTCCTTTCGCATTATGGGCGTATCGCACCTCCTTTCGCACTTCTACAGGAGCCACACCTTACTCTCTAGTTTATGGCATGGAGGCGCTACCGCTGAGATAGAGATGGATCCCCGAGAGCAAATTTCCAGAGCGCCAGATTCGTGAGTATGAGTGGGTTCAAATAATGACTGGACACTTAGCCTCGTTGGGATGAAAGGAGATCGAGCCGCCGACCATATTCAAAGCTTACTCAAAGGAAGATGGCCCGCGCTTTCAAAAAGCGGGTTAAGCCTAGACCACTACAGCGAGGCGATTTCGCTTCGAGTCCTCGAGGATTACCACGACCCTAGAGGGAAGCGACCTAACCGGAGCACCTTACATTATTAGAGAGTTGACCCCAGAGGGAGCCGCATGGTTGATGGACTTAGATGGAAACCACTCGTGAGCCAACCAATGATCAATTGAAAAAGTTTACGTTTCGAGACCTCGGGTCGCAGGATTTAAAATAATTATTTCATTGCCATATACCTTATCACTTGTTACTCACATTTTATTTTTATCTTTTACCTGCTAGCCCATTGAGCCTCACACGCATTTTGGCCTATTCTTTCTCTTATAGCCCCTCGCTTACCTTTCATACCCGATAGGCCCTTTCGTGTGTGGATGCCTTAGTTTAGGATCTTCTGAAAGTTATGTATAATATCGACATGTTCTTTATATATATCGCCTACCACACTCACTAGATCCGCTCCATTTACAGTTTCTATGTTTTCACCACTTTCTTTCTATCCGACTCTCGCTCTATCTAATAATTCCTCCTTTTCCCACTTAGATCGGGTGATCTATTCATTTTACGCATGGGGTTTGGTCATGTCACCTTCCACTCATTCCATCGATATTTATCTTAGACTTTTAATGTTGAGAGTTATGTCATTTCATCGAGTTGTTTTATTGTACCTTCGTGCTTGAGATATGTTCATTTATTGCCATATTGGTTTGCCTCTATCACTATTCAGCTTATATGCGCAAAAAAAAAAAAAAAAAAAAAAAAAAAAGAAGAAAATATATAAATAAATGCGCACGTATATGTATTCAAGATAAGTATTCCTTGAGTTCGTACAGGATTTATGAGGGTCATTGTCTTTGTAGTGTGTATGTATTACTTGTGAGAGTCTGCATGTGCCTCTCGAGATCCACTATCATGTGTTTACTTGAGATTTTATTAATGGTATATGAGATGATCGATCCTCTCCTAGGGGCTCCAAGTTAGTGTCATATTCATCATCCACTGGTCGACTACATGTCTTCCCATGCAAAGGATTTGGGTAGATTCATCATATCACGCTTTTTTCCATAATGTTATTTATCTTCTCGACTTCATAATTTCTCTCATTTTCACATTTATCACCCTCTATATGTTTATTGGTTTCGAAGTTCATGTTTCACCTTACATCCTTTTCTTACCTATCTCACCACATGTTACACTTTTTGCCTTACATCATTGTTATTATCACTTCCATTGATGTTCTTGTATCCATGGCTCATGATTTCTCTCTTATGCATGTAAGAATTCCACACACGAAAGTGGTTGATCAACAGGCTCGAGCCTAGTTTCCCTTCATTTCTTTTACCTTATCACTCTAAGCCTACATTACTGGTCTCGTGTCATAGACCAAACCCTGAGACCATGGGATTAACATTTTCTTATAGCATTTACTTGATAGGCATTTGAGACTCGGCCGATATCCGACATTATTATGTGGTTTTTTCTAGAGATGTGCTTTGCTAGAGTCAGATCCATTTCTAGTTACGGCTTCTAGATGACCGAGGTCACGCTTTTTGTTATCGGGGATGCGTAGATTTAGACTCGATTCCCCGACATGCCATATCGCATACCCCTATTTGCTCGATCATTTGGATGTGTGTTTGTTTGTATGCATGCATTCTCACGAGATATCGAGCCATATTTTGATATTTAGGGGTTTCATCACTTCTCTATTGGATGACATACATGTCATACTTGGGCACATCCCTTATCCGCCAAGATTATCAGGAATTTGTTTGTTTGTGCATACAATCAAGTATCGACAGGATATCTTGTTATGACATTTTCGGATTTCGTGTTTTGATAGATGCCACATCAAAGATATCCCTTATCTTCGATCATTCGACGTACTGGTTTGTCCGTACAGCCTTATCGATGATATGAGCCATTGCTATGATACTGACTCTCGGGCTATGTTTTACGTTGATGTCATACTAGGCATACCCTAACTTCGCCTTTACTATCTTTAGATCGACGCTCGACTGCCTTCGTGATATCATGCTCGCACTTCGCCTTCATATGGATCGATGTTTAGACTTCATCTCAGATTACATTTGCTAGCACACGCGCGCCGTACTTCACCTTTATATGAATCGATGTTCGGGGACTTCATCCCGTGATCACATTAGCTAGCACCACAAACCGGGCGTTCCGACTTCGCCGAGCATGGATCGATGTTCACTCATCCGCATCATTTGTCAGACGCCAGGTCGACGTCTCGTGTTTCTGCCCTCCGCATACCCAAAGGCTCGACTTCGCCCTTTATATGGATCGATGTCTCGTAATTTCATCCGCATCACATCTGCTAGCACCACAACCGCTGCCTCGACTGGCCTATATGGATCGATGTTCAGACTCATCCCCAGATCACATCTGTTGACAAAGAGTCGACGCTCCTGTGCTCGTCCTCTCGCGATACCAAAGGCTCGTGATCACTTTTATATGGACGATGTTCGACTTCATTCAGACACATTTGCTAGCACCGCAGTCAATGTCAGACTTCACGCCGTGATATCAGCGCTCATCATTTATATGGATCGACAAGTTCGCACTTCATCCAGATCACATTTGCTGGAAGACAGTGAGCCAGACGCCGACTTCGTCAGATATCAGCGCTCGATTTCACTATATGGATCGATGTTCGTACTTCATTTCAGATCATTTGCTGGGCGACAAGAGGTCGACGCTCAGATCGCTTTCTCAGATATCAGCGCTCAGACTTCGCCATATGGTTCAGATGTTCGGGACTTCATCCGTGATCACATTCGCTAAAGACCGCAGATCGCACGCTCCGTACTCGCCTCGCATAGCCAGCGCTCGTGACTCGCTTTATACTTGATAAAGATGTTCGTACTTCATCCGCATCACATCCGCTTAGCACAACAGTCGACGCTTAGGCTCGCCTTCTACATATCAGCGCTCGTGACTCGCCTCATACGGATCGATGTTCAGACTTCATCCGAGATCACACGGTTAGCACAAAGAATCGCACGCCTGCACTCGCCTTCGCGAGACAAAGCGCTTAGACTTCGCTTCATCGATCGATGCCCGACCCATCCGTATCACATTTGCTAGCAAACACATTTCGCACGCTCGCACTCTCGTCTTCTATAACAAAGCGCTCGTATCATTTCACCTTCTACATCTTGATAAGGGCTGTGTTTCACGCTTGTATTTTTCTCGTTTCTGCAATTTTACATTTGATGCCTTCACCATAGTTCAACCTCGCAGCACACTTTGATCACATATTATTTCTTGTCGTATTTTCTATCATAAATTTTACGAGTTTGTCCACGCACGGTTGTTAATTACTATATAGTGTACATGACCATTCTATCACCCATGGGCCTACCGATTTTCGCTTGCTTCAAGTGCTTCGATATAAGCTTCATCTTGGGAGGACCTTCAGAGAGCTCGGATCTATGTCATGACTTTACTCGGCTCCGTGTTGTTTCTATTCTTTATTACTAGCTTGTATGTTTTTTTTTTTTTTGTAACTTCTTTTGGGGCCATTGAGTTTAATCGAGCCGTTGTTCTTTGTGGACACTAGTCTCTTTTATTCTTCGATGTAGCCTCATCTCACTTCACTCACTTTTCACACTTTCGTTTTACTGCTGTTCATATTCAAGGCACTGGCAAACTCTATCGAAGAGGGGCATATTTGCAGCACTCCTAAATTTTGAGCTAGATTTTTTTTTTTTTTTTTTTTTCTTTGTGGGATATAATCCCACATTGGAAAATTACAAGGAGAGAGGTGTGGACCCCACATTTTGAGGCTTAAGATTTTTTTTCCTTTGTGGGAGGCAATCCCACATTGGAAAATTACAAGAAAGAGAGGCCTCCCTTTCCCTATAAAAGGCCATCTCCCTTGACGGGCAAGGTTTAAAGTAAAACCATTAAAAATGCCCACCCAAAAGGTCGGAGACCCAATGGCCCTGACACTTTTTTTTTTGGAATAAATTGCATTGGTCTATAATTTAGCCAGACAAATTCTTTAAACTTATTTTCTTGGTTGGCACTATAGTCTTCCCACATTGAGTGGAAGATCCGCGTGGTCTCAAAGTTTAAAAGTTCGAGCGCCTTCTGGGAGGAAATCTACATCGGCAATTTTGGGAGACGATCCCAACTTTGGAGGCAATTTCAGCTTAAGAGGCGGTTCGGTCTGGGGAACTACCCGCTTAATGTATTTTTTTCCGACTTTCTTTATTCTTCTTTATATAGTTTTATTTTTTTATTTTATTTGTCTTGTATATATATTTTATTAGTCATTTAATTTATAGTCTTATTATTTTATTTTCCTTGTAATTATATTGTTGCTTTTTGTTTATTTAATTAAATTAGTTGTTGTTGCTTTTTTTGTTTTTTTTTTTTAATTCAATTTATTTTTCCTTAAAATATGGACTATCACCCACCCTTAAATTAATAAAATCATAATTTTTTCTCGAATTTTCATTTCTCAATTTTATGTCCAAATTTCAAATTTCATTTTCTAAAATTCGACCAATTTCAAAATTCAAGTCCTCAAATTTCAAATTTCAATTTTTCAATGTCTCAATTTCAAAATTGCAAATTCCTAATTTCAAAAATCAAGTGTCATAATTTCAAAATTCAAGTTCCATAATTTCCAATTTCCAATTTCAAATTTACAAAATTCATAATTTCAAAATTCAGGCAATCAATTTTTCCAAATCTCAATTTCAAGATTCAGTCGTTTTAGTTCAAATTTTGAAATTTTAATTTCTAAATTTCAAGTCCCAAAAAAAAATCTCAATTTTTAAATTTCAACTTAAACTTCCAACTTTCAAAATCTCAATTCTCAAACTGCTTCAAAAATCTCAAAACACAATGGTTAATCAGAATTCCATTAGTAAATGGAATCTTGTGGAGTCAATTTGTGTAACAGATAAATGGGCTTGAGTGGAGCCCGATATTTCATATATCATTTTAATAAATAATTTGATATATGATCTATAACCAATTTCTAATTGAATGTGAATAGTTTCAGATATTTTTTGTTATTACAATATTTGCTCCCCAATTGGTGGCGCTTCTAACATGTCAGTCTGTACACATTTTTTCTCTCATTCCATTTGCTTGATTATTTATTTATATGCCTTGCATGCTTTTCAGACATATCAAGCATCTTCAGATTCATTAAATAGATTAGTCAAAAGCCATATTTTCTTTAGTTGGGCTTGTTTAGTAGAGAGACCCACTTTAGGGCTTAGAGGGTGCTACGCTCCATCGTACCTTCCCGGAGCAAGAACTCGACCTCCTGACCTAGACTCCGCTTTCCTGCACTGCCTTTTCATCAGAGTCACATTTAGTGCTTTTTTTCTTCTTATTTTCGTTTTCCCTTTTAAAATAGTAATTGAAAAATAAGTGTGGCGTACTCCAAACCGTTTTCTAAAAATGGTTTTTTTTTTAAAATAAAAACGAGTCTCGCCTTTTTAGTGGGAAACACATAATAACCAAAAATGCGGGGTATTTAGCTCATATGTTTGAGCATTTAATATTTAAAAAATACAGGATATAGGAGGAAATGGTCTCATATTTGAATCCTAATAAAAATAATTTACTACATTATAACTATAGTATTTAGTTGTAAAAAAAATAGAGGTAGATAACCTATATATAGGTATAAAAGACATAACTATCCAAAGTATGGGAAAACTAACCATAATTGAGTTTTATAAATGAAAATATCAACTTTACTGATGACGGCGTTATAATGTAACGTAGCATTTAGTTTAGGTTAGATAAATATTATTGAGAGAATTACTTAAAAGGGTAGGCCAAGTAATATAATTATTTTAAAGATATTTATCATATATAATAATGATAAGCACAAATAATATTAGAATGTCAAAGTCACCCTTAATGCTCACGAACAATTAATAAAAAATTCAAATTTATTTAACTTCACCATCTAATATGAACTCCTTTTACCATTACTACTAAGGAGAACAAGGGAAAAATATTTGCATAGGTTTGTAAATTGTACTCAAAGCATATATTATCTTATTTTATTTTTATTTGCATTTAAAAATAAATCATCAAGAAAAAGGAAAAAATAATTTTGTCAAATACTAAAGAAATAAGAAAATAATTACCTGGATATGCAACTCAATTTATTTATTAAAATAACAGCAATCATTTTGAGAAATGATAATAACTTTAACAATATGAGCATGAGATTTTAGATCCAAAAGATGAAATCGTGAGGTTTTAAGAAAGAGGTGTCATATTATTTTTGTGAAATCTTAGTAATTTATAATTTTTTTAGTTTTTTTTCATTACTGACATATTATCGTAGCGACGAGAAAATTTTTTCTTATGAATTTGATATAGTTTAGACTAAGTTGTCTATCTTACTATGTAAGAGATACATTAAAGGTTTTATATACAACACTATTTTATTTAAAGAATAAATACAATAAAATAAAATATAATGACATTAACATTACGATACATTATGAATATAACAAATAAGGCAATATAGTTTAATATTGGTGAATCAATATATATAATTACTATTATTAAAATTATAGCATAGGTACTAGTGAACTAACATCTATAGTTACTTTATATAAAATTACATAAGTATTGTTTAAATTGTATTATGCTTACAATACAATTAATGTAACATTACTTATTCAATACAATAAAACATTATTTTTAAATTTCAAATATCTTAGATAATTGACACTCTGTATATACCTAATATGTCTACTCAAAAAACAAGTTGTTTGCTATTATTCAAATTATTATTAAATTGATTGAATTTTATTTACATATTTAATGTTTATTTTTAATATTTACTTTGATTTTAATATTGCGAAATAGATTGTTTTCATTGTTGTCAAAACACTACATTTTTTTCCAGTTATTTACAATAAAATAAAACTGATATTAAACAAGCTAATAATATGAAAAGGCTATATAATAAAGTAACAGTATACCAATTAAGTTTTTTTTCATTATTTAGATCATCAATTAGACGTTTAGCGTTTTATTGAGTAATGTGACAATTTATCTTCAATTCTATGTTCAAGGAAATATATAATATTATAAATATAAACTATTATAATAACATTAAACAATAAAATTCAAAACATTAATATTGAAAAGAAATATTCAAATTATTTGTATTAGGTGGTTTTGCTTCTTCTTGTATCCATGTTATGGATATTTGCTTATAAATCACCATACATGATTTATAAATATTAGATATGAAAATTAAGTTGATTTGGCTTTGTTGCATTTGAAACAATATGTAATATATTGCAATTCTAGTTGAGAAAAAAATGGTTCCGAGAATGGAAAGAAAAGAAATGGTGGATAGGAAGGAAGAAAAGTAATGGAGAAAAGTTAAGTTCGTTTAATAAAAGGTATTTTTGTCTTGAAGAATAAATCACTTTTGGGTCATTTATCATGATAAGTGTCTCATAAGTAATTCTCTCAATATTATTTAATTGATGCTTGTTACCTTAAAAATATTTCCTCAATTTTTATTCGTACGCTAAAAGAAATAACTATTTAAAGTAAAAATTATTTTAAATTTAAATTGTTTACTAAATGCACTCAATAATCTCAAATAAAATCATCGAATCATATTGTCGGGGAAATTTCACTGAACGCAATTTGCAGGTATTAAAGGCGAGTGTGCATTCATTAATAAAGGGTAGTATTTTGCAGGCAAAGACATAAAGGGGGCGGTCCACTGTTCTCTCAATGAAGGTTGACATTCATGTTCCATGCGAGTTTATGTTCAAGAAAATTTGCTATATTTTTGTGTTAAATAATAAGTAAGGAGCTAGGACTTGCTTAGTATGAGATTTAATTTGAGGGGAAAATAAAAAAAGACTCATTTGATGGAAATCATGAATTATAATTATAATCGAAGATATGTGACGTGTTCTTTAGATATATTTCAATTGGTAAAGATTATATGACTTAGTTTAACTGAGACCTGCTTTCAAATCTAATGAAAAGAAGATTTAATGATGATTACAAAGAAATAAAACAAAAAGCAGTGAACTGATATATGGTAATGCTGTGATATTTTATATCTTGAATTGAAATACATAATTGACTTTGAGACTTGACTTAAATGGTAAATGGATTAACGAGTCTAAGGAAGAATCATGATAAACTATTGTAAAAGATAGTGACAAACATAGTCATGTAAAAAAGAAATAGAAAATAAGAAGTTTATAACTAATATCTATATTTCTTGAGCAATAATAATAGTAAGTGATAAAACAATAGTATATTATTACATATCTCAAATATGAGATAAAAATATATTGTTTTGTTGCATTTGATACCATATTTTATCAATCGAATATTACTTAAACAATATTGTTCCTAATAGGCTTTCTCATTAAAGAAGACCTTCATATGTAAACCATTTTTAATTAAAATTCATACTGAAGATAATGTTATAGTTTCCAAAAAATATTAGGAGATGTTAGTTACAAATTAAAAGAAAATATTTAGTCTTCATCACAACTATAAATATAAAAAAGAAATAACATTTATAAAGATTTTGAATTAATAAACCATAGAGTTTATTTTTTGCATATACGTATTTCTGTGTTGCTAAAAATAAAAAATTGAATATATAAAATTTTGTGTTCATTTAATATCTAATTTATCATAGAATTTAAAGATTGACTCTAAAATACCCTTATGAGTGGTTCATTGTAATTTAGGATTAGAGGGTAGTTAAGATTTATTCTAGAAATTATTATAAAAGCAAGTGAAATGAATCTAACCATAAATAAAAAGAAGAGACATGTTGCTTGAAATGCAGAGGTGAATCCTTTCCAACAATTATCCACTTCCAAATTATCGCGGAGGAATATTTTGTCTTTGGTGGTTAAATTATTTAATTGAATCCTAAATGTCACGCTTCTTAGTAAAGATATGCTTGGAAAAAGTCGTGGAATATGTCGTTTTTGCTTCTTCGAAAAGGTGGATTCCTCACTGTCTGGGACTTTTAATTTATATATATATATATATATATATATATATATACATATATTAAATATTATTTATGCAGATGAAGCGACAACGCACTCGCGATGAAAATGTTGGGAGGCTTCTACGGATGGAACCAACGTTTCCAAGAAGGCTAAGGTTGCCTTTACGTTTTTTTGGTTTTTTATTGAAAATAAAATAGCTTTTAAGTATTTAGTTTGTTTGTTTTTTACATTTTTATGTTGAAAATTAATAGGAAAAATAAAAATATTTAACTTATTTTTTATTAAAAAAATGTCATATTTCAAAACAAAAAAATACTATTTTATTTAACAAAGAAAAGTAGATAATATTCATTATTTAGAGTTAAAAAAATAAATAATTTAATACTTAATACTATAGAGTAGTATTTAATATTAAACTGAAAAAAGTTATATTGTAGAAAAAAAAAAAGCAACGTACAAAAGAAATAAATAAACGTAGAAATTTCAGTCTAAATTTCTTTGTGTAGCCCAAGAACTTCCATGAGTAAAGTCGGCCAAATGGTACATGGACTTTCATGTCAACACAAAGTGGTTGAATTGTGAGTTTACCTCGTCAATCTTGCTATTTTCCTGCCCCATTCCAAATCTTTCTACGAGCTCATTCAAGACCACATGTGCACGTTTGATTTTTTTTTATTTTTAAATGTTTTCTTTGTTATAAAAATAAAGAAATGCTAAGAAAAGCAAGGAGAATTGTTTTGATTTTTTTTTTATTTTTATTTTTATTTTTACATTAAATTTGGGAATAAGACAATTTTAAAAATATGAACTAAACATGACTCCACTTCGATTTCATAAAAACATATAAGAAGACTAGACAAGCTGACTAATATTTTCAAAACTATTATCGGTAATAATTTTTGAAAACATAGATATAACAATTTTCAAACGAAACACAATTTTGGCTGCTTCATCTAAAATTGTTATATTATACGAATAATAAGTTTTACGTGTTTTTTTAAAAACCAAAATATTCTCTATATTTTTTTTTTCTTCTTATTTTTTAGAACAAAAAACAAATTTCAAAAACCATAAACAAATAAACAAGCCCTAAAGTTTGTTTTGAGATAAAGATGGGTAAAAAGAGATTTCATGATTTACGGATCACACATATAAATACAAGAATATTGCTAAATAATTAGTATCCTACAATCATAATATTAATAATTACCCATATAAGAGTTTTTTTTAAATAGTATTGTTCATACCAACATACACCGCAGCTCTCAATTAAAGTTTAACGATCGAATAACCAATGCACCCTAAGATTAGCAAGTCACATTTTTAATAGTAAAATACTAACACAAATAGTTATATACAATAAAGATTGTCTTTATAAGGTTCTTCAAACAAGATAATGGAATAAATAGATTATTAATAAATTGCCAATATTGGTGTCCATGGATGGGAACTATGTAAGCTAACCTACTTCCTCCACCCTCTCTAAATACACCTTAAGGCCTCCTTTTTAAGTATTCGGCCACCCACCACCCAATTGTCAATTTGTCACTTACACAGTCTTTACATTTATTTGGTACTCTATATATTCCGTGGATTTAATTAATCCCCTAAAAACATATATACCACACACTTAAATTTAACTGATAATCAATCGACTTTGGTCGGAAAATGAAGTTTGTAGTGGTGGGGCCATGAGAGGAATCAATGAAAAATTTCTGGCTTATGAACTCAGTCCACCATTGACCTCTCTCTCCAGCATTAAATTAAATTAAAGGGGGAAGGGAAGTACTGCAGTGGGCCGGGCTTTTTTCAAACAAGTGGAAGTCCATGATCTAGTGCTTTCCTCCCCAGGTTTTTTTCCTATTGATGACGTGGACCAATCAGATCCCGCCGAGTTGGAAGATGATCTCCCATCAATACACTCTTTTGATTTACACACGGCAAAAAACATGTTTGAGCAAGTCAAGATGAGAGATGGGAGGATTCTTCCTTCTTCAGTCTTCCCTCAGGCCTCACCTATATATATATATTCCACCTTCTTCCTCCTTCCCGCCCAGTAAAACCATGGCAAGCCACACACCAGAACGTTTTATCGGCTCCGGATCTGCGATCGGAACCACTAAGAGGATCGCGAGCGGCTTCTGCCAATCCGTATCGGCGGCGGTGGCTTCGTGCTCCAAGCAAGCCATCCGAGTTTCCGGCAAGTTCCGATCGAAGATCATCCACTCTAAAATCGCTTCGAAGTCGCCTTTGGCGCGGCCGAAGCAGCTGCTGACGAATATAAGCAACAAGGCGATTCCGTTTCTGCAGAAGAAGAAAGGGAGCGAGGAGATGGACAGCAGAGGCGAAGACGAGGAGAAGTTCGGGGACGGCGGAGTGTGGCAGAGGGCGATCCTGATGGGGGATAAATGTCAGCCGTTGGATTTCTCTGGCGTAATATATTACGACAGCAAGGGGAACGAGCTTCACGAGTTGCCGCTGCGGTCGCCTCGTGCGAGTCCGATGCCGGGTTACGCTTATCGGAACTGAAGGCGCGTGGTGGTCGTGTCAACTGTCACCCGCGGGTGAGTTTGAGTTCGGAATTAGAAGGTAAGGTGTGGTGTGATTGAAGAAACAAAAATTCAGGGACATGTGAATTTATTTTCTTTTTCACCGGTGGTTTTTGTAGTTGTAACGGTGGTAACATGTAAGTAGGATTTTAGCTATTTTCATTTTGCTTGGTTACAAATTAAAAATAAATCTCTTGTACTATGTAAAATTTTGTTTGATTTTATAAAATTAAATATATGTATGTGTTTTGAGTGAGCTCCACCATTTTTGTTTCAAGATTAAGTAATTTATTGAATAATTAATTTGTAATTTAACTTACAATGGTAAAACGTTTACTGTTGATCCGAGGGTGAGTATAGTTTACTATCTTAAAATTAAAGTTTAATAGAGAAAAGCTAAATTTTGTATGTGGAAAGTACTTCAATATTTAAATATGAAGTTAGTTTTTTAAGGCTATTCAATTTGCATAATATTATGTTCCTCGAAATTTTATTCTCAGATAGAATTCGAACTGGATTTTTTTTGCCTCTATTAAATTATTTTATCAAACATACTTGATTTATTCGTTGACTTAAGTTAAGTTAATAGCTCATTTTAAGTTAATAAGTTGGTCAAGAATCACCCCCTAAATATAACTTCATTTAGCTTAGGCATTAAATTATTAAATTGTTTGTTTGGGAGTATGGTATGGGGCTTGAAGGTTACAACCGTCAATCAACTCTTCTTTTAAATCAAGAAAAAGTTATATATTTTATATTTTTCTATTAAGTTAAAAATATTAGTGAATAAATTAAAATAAATATAAAAACAAAAGCAAATTGCATTAATATTGAGCTAAATAAAAACAATACTATTTTTTTTAATAATGATAAATTTATTGATTCATGTTAAGAATATAACTGAGAAACATATAACTAAGCTGAGTAAAAACTTTTGTATAGACGAGATCCAAATTAATAAGAAAAAACGATCGCCTAAGCACTACATACTGGAGCAATAAAAACACCTAAATGCAAGATTTCAAATTACAAAGACAAGGACGAACATAATTTTATAGCGACGACTCTATTCGATCAAAAACTTCACATCCGAATCGCAATCACGAAAACTCACGAAAAAGCACAACTGGCTGATAATACAACTACTCGCTGCAACATAAAAACAAGAAAAAAAATGACGGTATTTAAAAAAATTAAAATACTACCTTTAAGAATCATACACTAAATATCACCTATATTTAATTATACTTAATATTAAATCCGGGCTTAACTTATATAATTAAAGATGATAATATGGGCCAATTAACTTTCTTGAAATATTTATATTTTCAACATTATGTGTAACAATAATAAGGTTTTCATCTTAATTTCACAAAGCATGAAAATAGGAAAACAAGTTAATCCAATAATAGTGTAAAAGGAAAATTTCAAGAATTTATTTCGCATAATATTATTGTGTTATGAAAATGTAACACGAGAATTTATGAAGTATATCAACATTTAATATGTAGGAATAAAAATAGGATGATAATGGAGGTCAATCACAACATATATAATAATAATAATAATAATAATAATAATAATAGTAATAATAAAGAAATTTAAACATTGTAAAAACGAGAACTAATTTTTGTTTTTTATTATACAAAAATCAATCTAAACACATTAATAAGAAGGAACATAATTAATTTCTTATTCTTATTTTTTTTATTGTCACATTCTAAACTCAGTTTTATAAAAAGGGAATGAAAAAGTGAAAATGATCCATTTTTATATAATTCTATTTCATAAACCTAAAGTATAAAAAATATGTAGAAGAATGATCTATTTTAAATAATTAATAGGTTGTACATAATCTAACATTTTCGAAAGAAACAGCAGAAAATTTACATTTGTTCTAGCAAGTCGTCTTTGCTAATATAGAAAAATATAAATACTAATATACTATTATACTATAAAAGATAACCTAAAATTGTAAAGTATTTTTTTAAAAATAAATACTTATTTTTTAATTTAATAAATAACAATTTTAAATGTTGGTACGGTATACTGTAATGGCCTGTGAATACTGAATAGATGTCAAAAAAAAAAAAAAAAATGTTGGTACTAAAGCATCTAATGTGTATTTTAGTGAAATTTTAAGGAAACTTATGACTTAGTTTTTTTTTTTTTAAAAAGGAAACTTATGACTTGTTTCCTGCTGGAATTTTAAAATATTAAATATAAGAAGTATTTTATGGAATTTTAAGAAAACTCAAGATTTGCATCGATACACCATATCTTTAAAATATAAATGCTCTATGAGTTAGGCATGTGGCTTATTTAAAAATATCTTTAACAATAAATTTTATATAAAGTTGAGTACAAAACTTTAATATAAAGTTTTATCTGGATCATATATCTTATTTATATAATAATATATATTTTTTAAATTTTTTCACTCGTAGATCAAAGAAGATAAGTGAAAATAATTAAATTTATTATCAAGATATTTTAAACATATTTTCAAACAACTGTTTTTCTATTAAAAATTTATCAACCATATAAAGATATTCTATTTATAAAATTATTTCTAAATTCTTTTAAAAAATGTAAAAACTCTTGTCTCTTTCTCTTAAACTTATGTAATTAGTCTTTTTTTCTCTTAAGAAAATTCAAGTGATTTTTTTTTATCATTATTTCACATTTGAAATTACTAATCTACGATATATATTTTTCTTATTTTGTCTTTCTCAATAAACTAAGTATTCCACATAATATTATATTTATTTATTTTTCGATGGCTGCCGCTTTGAGGCATATGCGATCATTATCGCTCAGACCATGACATTATCACCGCCTTCGCGCACGACGATCGCTGCCGCCAGGACGCCAAAATGCTGGTCATATCGCCTCTTAAATGGCCAAGGCCGCCTTAAGACGACTACTGCTTTCATCGTCACATCGTTTTTTTTTTTATGTTTGGGCGATTCAAACATGTAAAGTATATACAACTGTAAAACAAAGAATCAAATCAACGATCGCAAGAGCTCAGAAAACTGCTCATACGATTTTTCAATAAGAATATCAAATACACATCTCAACTATCAAATATATAACTTTGGAGTTGTTTTATTATACTATTAACTCTGATACTATTTCATCATTTACATGATTTTGGGCCGATTGTTATACGCTTATTTCGCTTATTCCTAGTTTGATAAATTTAAATTATTTTTTCTCTTCAATTTTTTTTTAAATGTATTTGTTCTCAAAGGACATGAATGCGTAAAACGTTATTTTATTCCTTTAAAATTGAAATTTTAAAGTAAACATATGCTGAGTATTAAACATCTGATTAATATCATTATTTTTACCATAATATTTCCATAAAGTACAACTCATATTCGCCTAATAATGGTAAAAATAATAATTATGTCACTAAGATAATTTTATTTACGTGATTTTAATTCCTAGATTGTCAATAGAAAATAAGCTAAAATCATTATCATAATTAGGGCGTGTATGGGAGAGTTTATCTATGGTTATTTGAAGTTTATCTTCTCTATGCGATTTTTGATAAAAATTATGTGACGTTGTAAATAGACAGGAAAATAATTTACGACCCACTTATGCTCATTTTGGCTTATTTCTAATGTTTTGATAGTTCTTTATAAAAAGAGCCTTAAAACAAATGATATACGTATGATTGCAAAATCGTCATCTTAATGATAAAAAATGTATTATGGAAAATAATGAAAAATAGAAAACAACTTTATGAAAAATTATGTTAAATAGGTAAATTTTTGAAAATTATATAAAATAGGAAAAAATTTATGAAAAATAATGAAATAAATTCGAAAAATTATGTAAATGGGTAAAATTTTTGAAAAATTAGTGTAAAAATATAAAACAACTTTGAATATTATAATAGGTAAAATTCTTTGAAAATTATTAAAAATATGGAAAAATTTCTAACACATATTAAAAATAGAAAAAAATTGATGATGAGAATAATGATATTGATGATGATTTTCTTTATTGATCCATGAGTGTTTATTTTGTTTTGGAACTTAGAATTTTTGTGATGATAGAAAACATTAATAGTGTTTGTTATTTTGTTTTGAAAATGTTTGTGATGACAGAAACATTTGCTTTATGTTTGATGCCTTTCCTTTATCAGATTTTATTATTAGATAAAAACTATGTATAATATTTAGCGAGATATATAATTTTTATTTATATTGTAGAAAGACACATCACTTAAAAGTATGTGTCTCAAGTGCATTTTCCGACTAACTCTCAAGGCCCCAAAAGGTTTTTTGCGCTCCGCATTCTCACACCTAAATAACTATTTTAAAGATATTACTTATTTATCTAATTATGTAAAGATCCAAATTAAAGATTTTAACTTATGAAAAAACATAGAATATTTTAGTTTTTATAATCTCTTTGATGCATATGAAACAAAATTGATGATGAAATTATGGTTTATTAGTTATTTTTTATACTAGACATTACGGGTGAATGATAAATGTTTTTAGTATATAGTGAATATTTACTTTATTTTAATTTTTTATCATGGTTTAATGATATATATATATATATATATATATATATATATATATATATATATATATATATATATATATATAGTTCTTTATTTATTTTTTTAAATATTATAAAAATGTTTATTTATCCAAATACTATAATTTTATAAGTGCTTATAATGGTTTTTTCAGTAATTTAAGCTATTATAAGTGCTTGAGTAATAATGCATCTAAACACCTTAAAATGATGCATAAACGCTTTTTAAAATATGCATCCAAACATAAACGACTTATTGAATAAAATGCTTGACATAAGCTTCATCTAATAAATTTTTATAAAATAAGTGCTTTAATTAAGTTTTCCCAAATGCACTTTAGACTTATTTCTAACTTCAAGGCAAAATCATCATTGAGACTTTTTTTTTTGCATGTTGAAATGTTTTATTAAAACAAATTTTAATTTTCTGCTTTTGAAACTTCAAAAATAATTGTTTTTTATTAATTTTAAAATGTTATATAGAATGAAGAAAGGAAGAGTAAAACTGAAAGAACAAAGAGAGAACTCTAAAGGTCAGTTTTCTCCTTATCTTTTATTATCAGGGATCCCATATATATATGAGTCTTCATTATAATAATAAATACATCCATAATTCACTTTGGTAAATGTGGTCATTCACATTTCTCGAAGAATTATTTATAACACTCCCCCTTGAATGACCATCACTAAATAGTTAATATTATCTCATTAGAAACCTTGTCAGTAAAACTCAGTGAGATAAAACCTGGACGAAGGGAAAAAGAGTGCAGTATACTAACATTTTTAACAATTCTCGCCATGATAGTGACATAATACTTTAGTTTGAAGATCTTTTACCTGACGCATACCAATCTAGTGTATATAAGTTGCAGATATTTGTGAGTAGGCGAGAACTTTTGTAAATAATCATTAGATTATCACCAAACCTTATTTGTTAGCGTTGATTTAGCCGTGTTCTAAGTTCATGAGTATAGAAGAATTTTGGTGAAGTATTTCTTAATTCGATCACTTTTAATATATCTTCTTTATTATGATATGACATTATCTTTATATATCTTTTGTTGGTTTGGTTTGATAGAAGATAATCCCGCATGATTTTATGATGTATTGCGTCATGGATGCCGACAAACACGTTCTTGACTAGCTTCATGCATGGCAAGTATTCTGAATGGTTGAATGAGGTGGCCACCATTGTTTGTTTTACTGACTTCGGGGATAACGTTTTCCATGCAAGTAAATATATATCGCGTATGTGATCGAGAGCTTTGTGAGGTGAAGAATGGCGCAATATCTGTATGGCGAAAATTTTGGTTCAATGTTTTGGAATAAAATAATCTATGTCACATGTCCCGCAGAAGATACCTTGTCGTGTTTGATGCATTCCCGATACCTTTTAGGTTGCAATTGAAGGCGTATCTTGCTAGTAAATTAATTGAAAACAATGTTTGATCAAGTATAATTAAGATCATTAGTGCACTAACTCATACGAGAGATATGGTACTTCAGAACCAAGCAATTCTTCATTTTCTTTTTGAGGCAAACAAATCTTTGGTCGAGCAGTGACTAACAGCCATGGAGAACTAAGGGGGTGTGATTTATCCATATATGGCAGCTTGAGTTTTGTATATGTTGATTGATGATTAATACACTATCACAAGCAATGCTTTCGATTTGCGAGCGAGACAATATTTGTTTTCTAAGATCTTTCATTTCAAATTCCTTCTTCCCAAGTAGTCAATTGTTTTGATGAGCTCTTGAAGTCTAATCAAATTCAAATCATCATTATATCATAATTACAAATCCGATTTGCTACTTTCTTGATAAAATGCATGGCAATTGAATTATTCATAAATCCTTCTTTGAGCAAATCTTGACTTAGCGATTATACCCGCATTCGACTAGATTGTTTTAATCCATATATAAAGATCGTTGTAGCGATTGAATACATGCTAGTGGTTTTGGTCATTGCGGGTAATTTGAAACCTTCAGGGATTTTTATATATACATTAGTTGTGACACCCCTAACTCGGCACCCGGTGTTAAGCTAGGGTGCCTTTTTTTTTACTATAAACTTGTTCGTTCATATCCTATTAAACATTTAACTTGAGTATGCATGGAGTAGGATTACAAAATATATTCAAAACTCATAAATGAGAGTGTTCAACATATAAAAACTTTGTTGTTTACAAAAGAAACAAAAACATATCTGAAAATAGACCATGGAGTCTTTAGTGGACACCTATTATTGTGTTGACTTTTGTTCTGATCACGGATTATCCGAGCTTCTAGTTCCTTCTTCTATATACTTACCGGGAATGAAATACCCATGCTTAGCTTATAGCTTAGTGGGAATAAATACTCGTGGACGACTCCTAATAAGAATCACCACACTTTAAACACATGTATATACATTTAACACATCATATACTTATACCCATGCTTATACATATTTCATACATGTAATTTACACATGCTTATATATACTTCATATTTACTTATCATTGTTCATATACATTTAGTTTCTTGCTCTTGTCACAGTATACTTGTCATCACATAGCAGTGCTATGCTTATCATATCATGTTATATAATGTCATTTATCATATTCAAATCATTTGCATATTCTTGTCATTTGCTTTTATGTTTTTATGTCTCTGAAATGCCTTAGAAGTGAATCTGGGGAAAGAGCGTATACGAAGGTACTATCATTGTCACGTGACGATGATTTATCTGTATGACGAGAAGCGGGACATAATGATCAGAAGCGAGATCTATGTCATCGATCAAACAGGCGCCACGATGTCATAAATTGCTTTCGCGACGGTATCCCTATAGGCATGCTACCCCATCCAAACTACACCGGTCATAGCGAAATCGGTTTTATAATGTTTTCTTAACAATCTTTTCCGGGTATCGAAAAAGATATCTCATATACATGAATAACCTCTTGATATCATGTATACTTATGAGATATTTATTATCAAATAATCTCTTATAAAATTTAAACATACTTTACACTTTCATATAACAAATTATACGTGTATTCTCTTTAACTTTCATATAATAATACATTTATATAACATTTATACAATTTCGGTTCATAACGATTATGCACGAACGATTGAAGCAGCTTCAAGTCCATTTTAATGCCTGATTTTGACCACATGTAAGCGAGTTGTTAGAAAAGTTATATTCTAACTCAATATACCCTATGTCATAAAGTTCTTGTAGTTCCAAAATCGTATCGTTTGGACTTTTAATTTGGGAGATATGGTCTAAACATTACGAACTTCTCCTGGACAATTTCCAGGAATAGAATATGGAATTGTGTCTTATATTTAAAAATTTTCTAGGAATGTTAGAGACATAATTTGACCATAATTTCTTCATGAAAGTTGTTCTCCCATATGTCTACTTTGTACATAAATTTGAATCATCTCATTTGGATAAGTATAACTCAAGTTATGATTTAAACAACCGGAATTACTCTGGATTCGGGAGGTATTTTGAGGCAGATTTGAGGGACCGGTGTTTTCTTATGGCCAATTTTATAGGTCCAATGGGGTCCAAATTTGGATACACTTATTTCAGGGAGATTTGTTCTCCTAGAAGTCTAGTTTACCCAAGAATTTTGAATCACTCAATTTGGATGAGTGATGGCTAAGTTATGGCCAAAACAAAAATATGGGTTTAAAAAAAAACGGACAACATCTCCCCTAAAAACCAACATTTTTTCTATACAAAATTTTCCTTCATTGAGGACCATAACCAAACCAAACAACCATTCAAAACAAGGATTCTACACAAAAAGAGGTATGCTAAACCTCTAAACAAGTATCCATACAAATCCATACACAATCCTACCAAAGTTCCATACAAACAATTCCATACACAAATTCATACCAAAATTCCTTACATATCCATATCTGAGTTCTTCTTCTCCTTGAATTTCTCTTCTTCCCTTCTTCTCCTCCTCTTCTTCCTCTCTTCTTCTATTCTCTCTTTCTCTCTTTCTCTCTTCTCCTCTTCTCTCTTCCTCTACTTAAAAGCCTACCACAATGGGATATTTTAGGTCTTAGAATAGAACCCGTGTTTGGCCTTATCCAATTTGACATCAATTAATTTTTCTTTATTGGTCATCCTTTCTCATCTCTCTTTGCCATTCTAACTTATTCAATTTCCTACTTTAACAATACAATCCTTTTCTTCTACTTATGTCATTTGGGTCCTTAATTTTACCAATTTACCCTTGACTTTTGTATTAATTCAGGTTTCTTATTTATTTTAGCATTATTTTATTCCAGAAAAAATATACATTTACTTTTATTATACCCTAAACATGTTATAAAACTGTCAGGGTATAATTTGTGGTGTTACAACTCTCCACCCCTTAAAAAGAATTTCGTCCTCGAAATTCATACCTGAATCGAAGAGTTTAGGGTACTGCACTCTCATAGTTGCTTCTAGCTCCTAGGTAGCTTCTTCCATGCCATGGTGTTGTTAGAGCACTTTCACTAACTGTACTTGCTTATTTCGCAACTTCTTTACCTCTCGAGCCAGAATAGCCTTTGGCTCCTCATCATATGAAAAATCTGCCTGTACCTGTTCTTCTTGCACTAGTAGTATGTGCGACCCATCAGAATGGTATTTCCGAAGCATAGACACATGGAACACATCATGCAACTTGGCTAACTTTGGAGGGAGTGCCAACCGATACGCCACTGGTCCAATTCTCTCCAAAACTTCATATGGGCCAATGAACCTCGGACTTAGCTTCCCTTTCTTCCCAAATCTAATCACCTTTCTCCATGGAGATACCTTTAAGTACACTTTATCACCCACTTTATATTCAATGTCCTTCCTTTTCAAATCGGCATATGACTTTTGTCAATCACTGGCAGCCTTTAACCTTTGTCGAATAACACGAAGACTTTAAGCCACATCTTTACTATATGCGGACCAATCACTTTATGCTCATTTAGTATGTCAAACACACGAGAAGGGAGTTCTACATCTCCGACCAGCCTAAAAACTTCGTATGGTGTCGTACGATGCTGATTGATAGCGTTGTTATAGGCAAATTTTATCGATGAATATATCTATCCCAACTTCTAGTGAATTCCATTACATCCACGAAGCATATCTTGAGTACTTGAATCAGCTCTGGACTATCCATCTGTCCGCAGGTGGAATGCTATACTGAAATTAAGCTAAGTTCCCAAGGCTAACTGTAATTCCTTCCAGAATCTCAATGTATAAATCGCGGATCTCTATCCGACATAATAAACAACGTCACACCATGCAATCACATAATCTCATCCACATATAACTCAGCTAGTCGATCCATAGAATAGTCAATCCTGATTGGTATAAAATGGGATGACTTTGTGAGCCTATCAACAAATACCCAGACAGAGTCATGTTTTTATTGAGTGAGGGAAAAACTCGACACAAAATCCATGGTAATGTTATCCCATTTCCATTGAGGAATTGGAAGAGGATTCAATAGACCTGTTGGAACGGTGTGGCTTTGACTTAGCGACCGTCAAACATTGAGCGCTTACTCTGTCACATCTCTTTTCATTCATTTCCACCAATAACGCTGTTTCAAATCCTAGTACATCTTATTACCTCCAGGATACATGGTAAATATCGTAATTATGAGCTTGAAAAAGTAACATTTTCTTTAGCTCTTTATCATCCGACATACATAATGCATTACAGAAATACAAACTTCCGACTTCTTTTTCTTGAAAAAATCGATCTTATCACCATCTCTGACCATCTATACCTTTTGCTTCATCTCTTCATCATTTTTTCTGAGCATGTATAATCATTTGCTTTAAAACAGGTTGCGCTTTTAATTGAGCTAATATAGCTCCATCATATACTATTCTCCATTCCTTTGCTAATATTAACAAAATTTTGCCATTGCCTTCCCCACTTAAGGCATGCCACCACATTAGCTTTTCAGGGGTGGTAATCTATTATGCGATCATAATCTTGAACAACTCCAGCCACCTACGTTGTCTCAAATTAAGCTCCATACGCGTTAACAAATCTTGAGACTCTTATGATATGTGTAAATTCTACACTTTTCTAGTGTCGCCATATTTTCAAAGCAAATACTATAAATGACTTTTTGGGTCATGGTAGGATAATTTTGTTCATGTGGCTTCAACTATCTGAATGCATAAGCCACTACTTTCCCATCTTGCATTAACACACATCCCGAGCCAATGGCAGGAAACATCAACGTATAAGGTGTCTCTTTCGAGGTAGGTTCGTCAATCTTTTGGTGCTTCAACCATCATTTATTTTCAAATGTTCAAAACTATTCGACATTTATCGACCCTCCACTTTACTCCTATCTGATAATTTAGTGATGGCTAAGCTATGAAAGAGAATCCTTCACAGATCTTCTATAATATCTTGCTAGGCGAAACTTCCACTTAGGTAACACTTTGGAAGGTTTCAGTCACCACAGCTTCAATTTTAGTAGGGTCAACTCTTATACCCTCAGCAAACACAATATGGCCTAGGAATGAAACTTCCTTTAGCCAAAAATCACATTTGCTAAGCTTAGCATACAACTTTTTCTCTCTCAAATTTGTAGAACTATTTTCAAATGTTGCTCATGCTCCTGCTCATCTCTCGAATATACCAATATATCATCAATAAAGACCACGACAAACTGATCTAAATAGGGTCGAAACACTCATCAAATCCATGAATTATGCTGGTGCATTAGTTAACCCAAATGGCATTACGAACTCACCAATGGCCATATCGAGTTACGAATCTTTGTCTTGGCTTCATCGACATCTTTCCTCTTAGGCGATGGTACCACGCGATCAGCGAGGTCTATCTTTGAAGACACGCTCCTTTTAACTGATCAAAGAGATCTTCAATTCTTGGCAATGGGTATTTGTTTTCCTGTCACCTTATTGATTTGCAGATAATCAATGCACATCCGTAGGGTGCCATCTTTCTTTTTCACGAACAGAATAGGTGCACCCAAGGCTCTTGGTCGGATAAACCCTTTATCCGGCTCTTGTAGTTGAATCTTTAGCTCTTTCAATTCAGTTGGAGCCATCATATGATGCCTAAGTAGGAGCTGTTCACATTAAAATCTTAATAGATAAATCCGCCTGCTTACGGTGGAATACCGGGTAACTCTTCGAGAACACATCCGAAAATGTTCAAAACAAAATATTTTCCAATTCTATTTGACCTCTTTTAGAGTCAAGCACCAAAGTAAAAAGGCCTCACATCCTTTTCTCGACGATTAAATAGGGCTTGCAAATCACATGGGACATTGGGCGAGACACCGTGTACTATCATGATTAGTCGAACATCTAAGCACTCTTATCTTTTTATCGCGTCAATTATAATGGTGTTTAGACCATTCTTAGAATAAAATCAAATTCACAAAATGGTAGAAGCAAATCAAATCATAAGAAAATTCAGATCATGAATATTATGAAATTACATACCTCTATTCATATTGACACGTATTGCCTGGGCGGTTACATGCATATCATATGATAAATTTGCTCCCTCTTGCATCATCTTATCGAACACATGCTCAATGCATACATATGAATGAGTAGATCCAGGGTCTATTAATGCATGCATTTCAAAACCATAAAGAGAAATTATACCAACAATTAATTTTGGTGCATCTTGGTCCCCACGAGCCTTTATAACATATGCTCGTGCTGGCCCTGAAAGAATAGGATGATCTTTTGTCTCTAACACGCCTTTTCCTCATCCTACGCATAAATCCCCCTCGACCTCTCTACTCTATCTAAAGAGTCGCGGTGGTGTGAACCTCCCTTTGTTTGTACCTTTCGAGGATTCATCCCCTGGAGGACAATTTGCCATAAAATATTTAGTGCTTCCCATAAAGCACCCATACGTCAACAATATGGCTCAGCCCACATTCGATGGCAATGAGAGACTCAAAGTTCTCTAGTCTGTTGAAGCACCTCTACCGTTTAGGTACTAATGTATTTCTGTCTTCTTCCCTTGTGAGCGAGAACTATGTGCCTGACTCAGTTTAGGACTCTCTAGCTCTTTGCAGAACGGGAAGAAGCTCATCTAAAAGCTTTCTCTTGAAATCTTTCTCTACTTCTTGCCTCAGATTTCTCCACTTTCATTCTTAGCTTAGACCGGTGATAGAAATTTACTTGTTGAGTCTTGTCATAGGCGCCATGCTATATCTTTTATGGACTAATGTAGTCCATCCTCAAGTGCCTACACGAAATACCTCGAGTGAGGGAGCGATTCGAGTGCGTGCTAAGATGGGTTGAATTCTTTCTCATATTCCGCCACTGATAAGTTCCTTTGCTTTAGATTCAGGAACTGCTTCCACTTGATTTCCCTATACATATCAGAGACATATTTGGCCCTGAACTCTTGGACGAAAAACTCCTATAGTATGGGATTTGGAAGCCTCGGACTCCTTAACACTAACTTCCATTAATCATAAGCATTGCCTTGCAATAGAGAAACTGCACATGTCACTCTTTGATTGGGAGGGCATCTCACCTCCTCCACTATTCTTTGCGGCTTTTAACTAAATTGACTTTATCGGACCTCTTCCATGTTTGACCCATGGAATTCCCCTCGGCTCCATATCTTCTTACCATATCTATCGGGGCTTTCGGAGCTATCAATCTCTCAAACACCCGAGCCATGTCATGAGATATCTTTAGCATGGCTTCATTTGGCTCGAGTTGGGCATGATCCTCACTTCTGATAGATTTAGAAGGATCCGAAGTGGGCAACCCTTGATCTCTTGAGTTAACACTCTCGACTGCTTCTTTGGCTAAATTCGGACCGATCCATCTATACAAAACCTGAAGACATCCATCAAGTCAACACATTACTAAACACATGTTTTTTTTTCAATCTTATACTCTATCTAGAAGATACGCCTAAAACGGCTTTTCGGAGATCCTAAACCTAGGCTCTGCTACTACTAACTTGGCTTATTTTAACTCGGCTCGGTGTCGACTAGGAGTGTCTTTCTTTTTCTATTTTATTTTATGTTTACTATAAAGCATTTATTCATATCATATTAAAAATTTGCTTGAAATATATTCTGTAGCAGCGGATTACAAAATATATTCAAACTCCATAAATGGGAGTGTTCAACATATAAAAACTTTACATTGTTTATAAAAACAAATACATATACAAAATAGACCATGGAGGTCTTCAGTGGGCATCTAGTATTGTGTTGACCTTCATTTTGATGCGGATTTGTCAGAACTTAGTTTATTCTTAAATGCCTACGGATGAAACACGTACTAAACATAGCTTAGTTAGAATAAATCTTTAGTGAACCCGATGCTCAATAAGGATCGTCGCGCTAGACACATGCATATAAATTTAACACATCATATCGCCCTTGCATGCTTATGCATATTTCATATGTAATTTACACATGCTTATAAATCTTGTATTCTTATTATTGTTCGAAAGTATACGTTTAGTTTTAACTGTTCTTGTCACCAGTGCTTGTCATCACATAGCAGTGCTATACTTCTCATATCATGTCATATAATGTCATTTATCATATTCAAATCATTTGCATATTTTTGTCATTTGCTTTTATGTTTCATGCCTGCAAATACCTTAGAAGTGGATACGGGAAAGAACTATATGTACCCGAAGGTACTATGTTGTAGGAGGCGTGATTTGTGACTAAGCAAGCGAGCTATAATGATCAACCGGATCTCTTATGTCCGATCAGCAGAGGCCCGATATCTATGAAATTGTATATTTATGGCTCTTGTATCCCTATAAAATATGCCTATCGGCTACTTTCGGTCATAAGCGACGTCGGTTTTATTACGTTTTCTTAACAATCTTCGGAGTATCAGAAAAAGATATCTCATATACATGAATAACTACTGATATCATGTATACTTATGAGATATTTATTATCAAATAATCTCTTATAAACATTTAACTGTACTTTGCACTTTTTCATATAAAAATATTATACGTGTATTCTCTTTAGCTTTCATATAACAATACATTTATATAACCTTTATATAATTTTAGTTTCCATAACCATTTTTATTGAGTTCTAAGCGACTCCAAGTCATTTTCGGCTACAATTTTAACTAATAAATGGGATTTGTTAGAGAAAGTGATCTTCCCAACTCAATATACTATGTCTTTAGTTTAACATAGTTCCCGAAACATCATGTCATTTAGACTTTTAATTTGGGAGATATGGTCTAAACATTCCGAATTGCTCCTAGACAATTTCCAGGAATAGAATATGGAATTGTGTTTTATATTTGAAATTTACTACGAGATATTAGAGACCACCAATTTGACCCGTAATTTCTTCATGAAAGTTGTTACTCCCAGATGTCTAGTTTATTGCAAAATTTGAATCATCTCATTTGGGTAGAAAGTATAGCTCAAGTTGATTTAAACAACTGAATTACTATAGTTCAAGGGATTGAGACCAGTTAGGGGACCGAGATTGTTCCCTTTGACGAATTTTCTAGGTCTAATGGGGTCCAAATTTGGATACACTTATTTCAGAGAGATTTGTTATCCTAGATGTTTAGTTTACCCAGAATTTTGAAGCACTCAATTTGGATGAGTGATGGCCAAGTTATGGCCAAAACAAAATATGAGTTTAAAAAAATATGTATTTTCTCTACAATTTTCCTCCTGTTGGGGACCTGATCAGCAAACAATATTCAGGAATGAGGATTCTCTTATACAAAGTAATTGTGCCAGCAGTATCCACTAAGTCATACACAAATCTATGAAATTCACCTGACATTCATATTTAATTCATGCAAATTTCTTGTATCATATCAGTTTTATTCTTGCTCTCGAACTTCTCTTGGCACCACATTCTTCTCCTCTTCTTCTTCCTCTATTTCTTCTGTTCCTCTCTTTCTCTGCTACTCTATTCTCACTCTTTCTCTTCACTCTGTAAAAATTCTCACCACAATGGATATTTTGGGTCTTAAGATAAAGCGATGTTTGTGTATCGATTTTGACATCAAATTCTATTTTGCTCTTTGGGTCCACTTTCATCCTATTCATAACTCTAACATTCAATTTCCTACTTTAACATACAATCACTGTTATATGTCATTTTAGTTATAAATTGTAATTTACCAATTACCATGAACTTTTTATTACATTAATTCAGGTTTTGCTTATTTTATTTTTAGCATTATTTTATTGGAAAAGAAGGAGAAGGGGATGATTTGCACTGCTGCATAAAGCCTTGTTTCATTCTCTTCCTTAATTGTTGATGATGTGCGTGTGCAAAGCGTATATATTTACTTTTATTATACCATAAATATGTTATAAAAATTGTTAGGGTATGTTGGGTCATTCCCATTAGTATCAGTAGATCATATAAATAGGTTGTATTTACATCCATGTTGCTTATATCAAGTCCTTAGACAGCTATATATATTAAATAACAAAATGTGGTTACATCCATTGCAGAATCGCCTCCTCGTAATCAAATCACGTCTTTGTGAGAAGCCTTTGGCCACAGTGCTTATATTACCTTATTTCATTTTGCTCATTTAAACTTTACACAATACAAGATCCATCGAAGTATCCAATAGGTTTTTATATCTTTAGGTGTTTGAATGATTGATTAAATCTCAGTTTAGCGATTGATTTTAACTTTCGGTTTGAATGCTTCTTTCCATTTCAACCAATCATTTAGGCATTGACATTCTGTTCTGTTTTGACGGCTCCCTAATCATCTATGCTTATGATATCATAGCCATGAGAAGAAGAAAAACATCATCTATAAGGTAGTATCCCATATTTTTACATATGTATATAATTGTATAGATATCTCTTACATTGTTCTGCTACAGTGATCATGAGATAATTGTTCAATTGATATACCTCTGCAAGAGTTATTAGATTCATTATTTGATCTTCACGCATTTATGCTCTTTAGGAGCATTGAATTTAACACTTTTCATTTTCTTGGGAATTGTATATTTTGACGATAGGTCATCCGGCGTTTTAATCGTGGCTTAGGCTCATACGACCACGCTAGCATTTCAATTTTCATTGGAATTTCAATGCAATGGGATATTTAGTTGATATATGTGATTTTGCTAACCTTTGTTGCGATGACCATCATCAGGCAATCTATTTGCAAGATTTTGTAAATGAATTATCTTTTGGATCTCTAATTCGATTTCTTTAGGCGTCTTCCATTATTATGGAATTGGTTCTTTTCCCCCTAATGGTCGGAAAACATCTTCATTAAATGATGCATCCGTAAATCGAGAGGCTCAATATAGTTAATAATATATGAAGATTGAAAACCAACATAAATACCAAGACGACGTTGAGGACCTAGTTTAGTTCGATGAGTGGGTGCAAGGGGAACATAAACAGCACAACCAAAAACTTGTATATGTGAAATATTAGCTTGATAACGTAGAACAAGTTGTAATGGGGATAAATCTTGATGGACTATAGGACAAAGGCGAATTAAATTCGCAGCATGAATAATAGCATGCCCCCATGCCGATAAAGCGCATTTGCTCTAAAAGTAATGGTCTAGTAATTAATGCGTGACGCTTGATAGCGATTCAACTAAATCTATTCCGAAGGAAACATGAGCAATTGAGTATTGAACATATATTTCAATGGACATACAATAATCAAGGAAGGCTTGAGATTAGAATTCACTAGCATTATTAAGACGAATTGTCTTGATAGGATGATCAGGGAATGGTGCCCCGAGCTGAATTATCTGGGCTAGTAATATGGAAAATGCAACATTCCGAGTAGAAAGAAGGCATACATGAGACCATCTAGTGGATGCATAAATTAAAACCATAAAATAACGAAAAAGTCCACTAGGTGGGTGAATAGGCCCACAAATATCCCCTTGAATACGTTCTAGAAATGTGGATTCGCATCGCACCCGTAAAAGATGGTATAGTAATTAATTTGCCTTGAGAACAAGCAATACAACTAAAATCATGAGATTTTAAAATTTGTCTGCTTGTTAATGGATGCCTGTTAGAATTTTAAACTATACGGTGCATCATTGAAAGTCCCGGGTGTCCAAGCTGTTCATGCCATAGTAAAAATGCTTTTGGGTTATTGAACTTCTGGTTCATGACAACATGAGATTCAAGAGGTCTGATAGTTGTTTGATATAATCCATATGATGAAGAAATCAGTTGTTCCAAGATTTGTTTTTGCCTAGTAATGAGTAAATCAATTACTAGATTTATTATCTGGGCTAGTAATATGATTCATAGTTTCAATGAGATATCCATTTTGGCGAATATCCTTGAAACTAATTAAATTTCGATTAGATTTATTAGAATAAAGGGCATCATCAATTTGAAACTTGGTGCTATTAGGCAGAACAATAGTAGCTCTTCCGGAGCCTTTAATTAGGTCAACGAGACCTGAGATAGTTTGGACATTAAATGGAACTAAAGTTAAGTTTGAAAAGCATTTTATCGTAAAATCAGAGCTAAGGCACAATCAACAAGACATGCATCTCCGCAGAAATGATCCATATATCTTCAAAAGAAAGACAAAATTTAAATAGAAGAACTCAGCCATTAAATTGGCGTAATAAAAAAGTAACATAATAAGCATATATAGATTACATAAAGATACATCATCATCACTAATCAAATGACAATTTTTCCCCTCGGAGCTTTAAAGAAGTCAAAGATATCAAAATGAGTTAAAGGTATTGCACCATCATTATCAATGAAATTCCTGTCATCAATTTGATTGTTACTCGAGGGAGACTTGATAAGGATCATCAAGATCCATCGTCTCCTGACCATTAATAAAGCCTACCCCACTCGTTACCTTTCCTTTGACGGAGACTTTTGATAAAGGTCAACAAAATGCTTGGTCGTACAATAGTTCAAGTAATACCGCTGACCTTTCATTCCACATATGTGAGTAATAGTCTCATAAACCTTGTTATGTGGCCCATTTGCCTTTCCCTGCATTACTTCAATGTGATTCTAGCTCGTTATCGAGTTGTTTTTCTTATTGTGAGGTTGATTATAATCACCTTGATTCCAATGAAATAGTGGTGACCACGACTACGGCCGACTCCGTCTTACATAAAAATACCCACGCCACGCCTATTAAGGTTTGAACTGCATCGCTTCGTGCAATGATATGTATCCGTGGAGTGGCAAGATCGTGTGATTTATTCTAATTCATTATTCCGGTCACTAAGTGCGAGACAAGCAATTAACTCAGAAAATTTGGTAAAACGACTATTTCTATATTGCTGCTGTCAGAGCATATTAGAGGCGTGAAAAGTGGTATATGTTTCCTCAAGCATGTCCTCATCTGAGACCTTTCTCCACATAATTGTAGCTTCAGAGCTACCTCGGTGCCAGCATCGAAGCTATGGGCCATCGATCACTTAAAACTTAGGTCGTAAATGAATCTAATCATAACGTGCCCTTGAAAGTATTATGGTCTTTTGATGGTCATACCGTTCTTTCAAACTTTTCTAGAGGATCAATGGATCCTTGACCGTAAGATATTCACTTTTGAGGCCTTTATCAATATGATGGCGAAGAAATATTAAAGCTTTAACGCAATCCTGTTGGGATGCGGTATTTCCTTTTTTGATAGTATTTTCAAGATTCATAATATCCAATTGGATTTCAACATCCAATATCTAAGATAAATAATTATTGTCCAAAATATTAAGGGCAACAAATTCGAGCGCTCGTGATATTAACTATACTTTGAAATACCAATGCGATATGAATAAAAGTGAAATGATATAAGAAATTATAACTTAATAACAACTTAAAATTTAATAATAATATATCCGAGCTCATGGTAATGTTTTAAAATGAGAACTTGAGGGCTATGGTTCAAATTTCCTCATTCTATCACATAGAGAAGAGTGCATATTTTCAGGTTATGAATCAATGACGGAAGAAATCTTTATCAACTTAGGTAGTAAATGTGGTAAATACTCAAAAACTGATTTGAAACAAAAGTAAGCTTACTCAAAAACTGAAATGAAAAGTATTACCAACACTAACCCTTTCCAAGAAGTGCAATTCTGCCATAAGTAGCAAAAGCACTCTAAAAGTCCATATCGCATCTACGAGGATCGAGGTTTTCTCTAATCGAATTTGATCACCCCGACATAAGGGCTCTTCACTATTTAAAGACTCAAATAGGATGCCAATAAAATCAATTTTAATTGAAATAAACTCCATTTAAAACTAATCCTAAAATCTACCAAATAAAACAACTACTTAATTCTAAAAGGTTTGAAGAGAGACACTGTGGATGAGAATAATTATTTACAAAACAATTTGCATTTCCTTGAAAGCCGCAACATTTGTGAGTCGAATGTCGGATTTGTCCAAGAGCAATGCAAGATATCTGGATTTCTCCCCGACACTACACATTTCACTATATAACACACCATTCCTTTGTGACAAATGGGTCTAAATAGCTACTTGTAAAACTTAACCCTCTTTTAAGATTTGATTGTTTTTCTTTTTCAATACTTAACAACCATTTCTTAGACTCAAGAATTCCTCGCCCCATGCATGTAGAAAATGCAAGCCTTCTCCAATGCAATTGGTATCTCTGCCTTCAAATCTAATAAATTTTATATCTCCTCGATTAGATCTTTACTAACACGACGCGATCCTTTCATCGTACTAAAAGAAACCTCTGACAATTAAATTGATATATCATCTAATTAATCCTCACACCATAAGTAAATTAGTGATCTATCAGCAAGCGCAACTTTAGAGTTCATTAGTTCCAAGATATTAGTCTAACATACCCCTAAGTTACCGCTCTTTACTCTCAGGAATCTCCATCTCTGTGTCACTCAGAGGGCCTCTAGGAAATCATAGCAAGGATACAACTCTCTTCTGGGTATAAGCTACTAATATTCCAAATACCATTATATGAATAAGCATTTCACTATATAAATTCAAAAGATTCAAACTCTACAAAATAAATCGAGAAACTGCGAATCAATGTTCAACAATTAACACCCTGTAGGGTGTTTAATGTTCCATTATCGATCTTAATCATCACAAAATCAACAAAAGTAAGAAAATGAAGAAAGCAAATCAAGAGCATAAAGGAATGAGAAAAAAAATCCAGATTTTAGCTTTGGTCATTTTGTCTGAATGGGGCATTAAAATCTCGACCTCATGTACAACACAAAATCTCTTCAATAAGCAAAGAAAATTCAAGCAAAAAGTTACTCTAAGATCTACTAAAAATCAAATATGTAGAAAACCGAAAAATGGGCGCTTGTAGAGAGAAACCCCATGAGAGAGGTTCTCCAATCTTCCCGTCGCCCTCTTTACCTAAAAAACGAGTATATATATAGTCCTAGGGTGAAATGGGCTTGAAAACAGGCCAAATTATCAATTTTCGCCTTTATTTTTTATTTTTCGCTGTCATGACGTTAGCCTTGCTTGGTCGCAACACAAGCCAAGTTAGTTGCTTGCTTTTTCTTCCAACTTCTATCTGTGGCCATAACTTCTTCGCTTGACTCCTGATTTGGGTGTGAGGTGACGTTGGAAGCTCTTTGAATATAAAATGCAACCATGATGGAATTTGAAATCCATTCGATGTTCCGTATGGTACGTAAAAATTTATTCTAGTGGCGTGTTGTGAGACTCCCGATTGACTTTATTTTGAAATATAAGCATCATTTTTTGCCAAACTCATCGCCATCAATAATCTCACAAAAACCAAGTTTAGAGGAAATGTTATGAGTTTTACATGAATATGGATATAAAATGCGCAAAATAGCATGTGAAATGAATTCAAAACATAGATGAGTTTTCCACTCATCAAACACCCTCAAACTTAAAGTTTTTCTTGTCTTCAAGCAAAGAAAAGAAAGAAGTTGCTTGTCCCCAAGCAAATGAAAGAGAAGAGTTCATTTCACCCTTTTTATTTAACCAAAACTGAGTAATCAAGCTTTCCAAGGCAGTGATATGTGTCTCAAGTTAATTACTCTTACAAGGAATATAGAGAATATGATCAAGATAATTTATTCATTTTAATAGTGAATTAATCTCATAATAGACAAATTTAGATCATGGTTCTCACTAGTGTGTGTGTGTGGTCTTCCCCTATCCAAACAATTGCAAGCTAGATGAGTTTATGAGAATTGAGATAAGTACGCGGATTCCTAAGGATAATTTAATGAGGTTCCATAGGCTTGTTGTTCCTTATCACTTCCACTCACTGCAGTACACACAACTCTCGCGATCAAGCAGGCCTTTATGCCTCAGAATGTAAGGCCTGGGTGGGCTGTGGTAGCCGAGTAGTCATTTTAGGCTAAACTTACCCAACATATATTTTTCTCGCATCGGGACAAATTCTACTCTATCCCGATTCTTACCATCGCATAATGACACCTTTCAAGCACCCCCAAAAATCATTTGTGTGCATCATTCCATACTCCTCATATCACCTTTCCTAAAAAATTATGCATTCTTTCAACAAACACCAAGAAGCTTTTCTAAGACAAGGTTATTAGAGTGGTGCAATGTGCCAAACCCCCTTAAGCTTTCTAAATACCAACCCTTAGCGAGCTTCTTAAATCAATAGCTTCCAAACCAATTGCCTTCTTACTAGGTGTTGAGACACCCCTAGGATTTACTGGTTTAGGAAGGAAGGCTACGAGGCTAGACTCACTTTCGCCCTCGACTTTTATTATATTTTGCTTCTTTTACACTCTCGATATTTTTCTCGTTTTTTTTATTTATTTATTTTTCTCCTTCCTTTTACCAACCTCTTTGATTTTCAACTTAACTCATTTCAATCAATTTGGAGCTATTTTCCATGAAAGGGGCCAATAACTTCCTTAAACTTGCCCGGCCTCGTTATTTCAATTATGTTCAAATCTTCATGTTACGTAGCTCGTTCTTTACTCGAGAGGGATAGCCGATGTATAAGAAGCGTTATCAGCTTCAAACTGCCTATAAAACAAAAATTTCGCTTTTAAGGCCTCAACATTCTCGTACTATATGAATAAGTATGCATATTACTGGTGGTTAGCTTGAAAGGTGCCGCCTTCCAAGGATGGCCTATATCATTTCTCAATTGTTGTGTTGCTCAGATTTTGCCTCAAGCAATAATAAAACAAGTTCTAGAACCCATGGAGATCAAAATTAGATGGATTCTCATATAAATCTCTAACCCAAGCAAAACCTGCTTTTCAAGGGTACTTAGCAAGTGACCAAGTGTATGGATTTTGAGAAACCAAATGACTAAATAGCCTAATAGAGATACAACTCATTACATCAAGTCCTATTATCTTGAATATTGTCCACATCTCAAGGGTTCAATTATGATCTTCATTGACATCACAACTACTCCAAACAAAACTTAATTAACTCAAAAAAAAAACTCTAACTAACAAAATAAACCAAAAGTAAGATGTAAGTTAGAAAGCATCAAACAAAGTCATTATCCATAAAAGCACCAGAAAATTTCATCCTTAAAGTTATCATATGCAACATGTGGGGTGTGACATGATAAACCAACCAAAATAAACACCCCCAAACTTTAGGATGAACGTTGTCCTGAATGTCTAGCAATGTGAAAAAGGAAACAATAAAGTAAAAGGGCAATAGAGAGAGTTGAGAAAAGTGAACTCCCATTTGTAGTCTCGACCACTTTGAATAGGAAACTTGAGGATTTTCAGACCTTGACATTGGTGTACTACCCCTTTCTACACTCTTTTACTTCTTTGGAACCATGAAAGTGGCTTTGGAATTTTCACTTGTGTACTTAACTTCCTTCACCTCAAATGATGAGTTTTGATTCTTCAAAACCTCCTTCAATACATGCAAATCACTCCACAATCAACAATGATCCACAAAGAACCAAAAACAAACAACAAAGTACAATTTTTTTTTTCATTGTAACTCTTCTTTGATGCTTGGAATGATGGATGGAAAATTGAGGTTCAACAAAGGTAAGTTTGTGGGGTTTGTGGATGGGTTTTGTAAGCTTGGAGATGATGGAGATGGATCGTGGAGGGATGATCGAGGATTTGAATGGATGAGATGCATTTGAAATGGTTAGAAGTTGCAATGGTTGAAGGGAAAGAGTATGGTCGGATAGAGAGTGTAAAGTAGGAAGAAGAAATATGGCGGGCTGATTTTGAGCCTCTCGCTTTCTTGCTGAATCGTGAGGTCGGGTCACGTCAACAATTCTGCTCAGCACCCCCTGTTCTTCTTCCAACTTGTTATACCTTGAAGGTCTCCAATTTTAGCCTGGAATTGGATGTGTAAGGACTCGTTAGAAAGCTCTTTCAATGTAGAATGTGCTCAGGGGTTGAGGTGAACCATTTGGAGCCTTTAATCAATACAGAAAATCAGAATTTCCAATGCCGGCCCAAAGGTGATGATTTCTTGACTCATTAGGTTCTCCTTGCTTTTTCTCTGCCCATGTCATACTTGCTATCCTTCATAAGTCCTTCATGCTTATATATTCTCCTCAAAATTCCTCCAAAAGCAACCCTTAATGCTTTCATTCATGCTAAAATCACCTCTGTCTTCAATTCTGTCAAGCATGATCATGAACTTCCAAATTTATATTTCAGTCAATTTGGTTCTATCCCATCTCTAAATATCAATTTGCTCAACATCTCGACTCCATAATTTTTACACTTCAAGCACTATAAGTAGATTAACCACTTTCCAACTCCTTGCCTTTGCTCTTGAAAACTTGTCATGACAATATGTTGAGCTTCAAACCTACTTTATTCTGAAAACATTAACAAATTAGTTAAACACTCGCTGAATTTTCATCCCAACAAGAAAAAAAACAAAGAACAAATAAAGTAATTGAAAAATAGACAAAGGAAAAGAGAAAAAGAGTGGATAGAATCTTTATTTCTTAGCCTCCCAAGTTGCCTCCCAAGAAGTCGCCCGCTTTTAGAGTCTAAGACTTGAAAAGTACTGAAGTGCTTCCACTGACCAATCATCCATCTCGGGATAACACTTTCTTTCATAACTATTCGTGACAAGGATGATTTCTTCCATAGTTCAAAGAAAACTCAAAATCCTCACTATGGTCGGTGGTTCTGCACCATTACCTCTTTAAAACAATTCTATGTGATGTGTATGTAAACACATTTATGCTTAAGGGGACTGCTCAAACATGTGCCCTTTTGATTGAAAGCTAAGCCGTAATTTTATGCACATGGCTCTTCGTCTGTCAAAGGTAATAGTTGGTGGAAGATTAAACTTTGCTTCTCCTACCCACGCGTGAGCTCCCTTGTTGAAGTCAATCCATGCTTGGCTTGAGGAAAGAAGTGGTCTTCTTAGTGATTAGGCGCTCAAAAAAAGTGCTATTGTACCCCCGCTTATCGTAAGCTTTGAAAGCACTTTTGTGTACTCAAATTTAAGAAGGTAATTAACCCGACGGCTCATTAAGGTCCCTGCTATTCTAATTGACGATTTTGTGGCTAATTTTGTAGTTTTAAAGCTATTTATGCCAAAATTTAGCTAGAGCTCTAATCTCAAGCACTAAGAACCCGAGTCAACCTATATCATGCGTATCGATCTCGTATGAAAGTGTTAAGAGCAAAGTGAAAAAATGGAGCACCGCAGAATTTTGCAAGGGTGCTAAAAAATTTCACAACTCGTAGAATTTCTCGGGCAGATGCGCCTGAGCTACATCTTGCGAAATCACTTTCCTATCAAGCATCGCTCATGTCTCCCCGCACTATTCACCATCCCGCTTCGAGTTCACTCCTTTGTCACTTTTGGTTTTCCTTTTTTGCCCCCATTGTAATAGTATTTGCTATGTTATTTTTGTAATTTGTAAAGGGGGTTTGGCTATAAAAGCCCCTAAGACAAGCACTGTTGATATCTCCTTCATTAACAAAATTTTTCTAGGTGGGAACCTTTCAGTAGTTCCCGCTCTTTTTCATTTTCTCTCTTTTTCCCTCATTTTCTCTCACTTTCTCACTAGCCAAACACCCTCCGAGGATGACAACTCGAAGGATGAGTGGCTAGAAAATATTTCTCCTTGAAGAAGAAGGCTACTGGCAGGGGATACATGGCAAACTAAGGGTTTTCCAAGTTTTAAGGAGGTATTTTCTACCATTTATGGTTTCATTCAAACATCAGCTTTAATCCCTTCAAGTTGCTTTGAATGATCTAGATTGATAAGCTGTGGTCTACTGGATAAGCTGGGCCATAGATCCATTGACATCCATTAGTTATCATCTATGGGTTATTGAAAGGTGATTCAAGGATGTTTTTATTTTCCAAATTTTAGGTTTGATCCTCGCTTCACTTTAAAATGGTCAAGACTCAAACTTTTAGGGTTCATTGTGGCTGTTATTATTAGATACAATTGATATTCATTAGTTATCATTTATTAGTCATGGAAAGGAGTCAAAAGTGATGTTGTCTACTACCCGAGACCATCAATAGGAAGTAAATACTTTAATTTTTGCAAAAGATATTTATATAGGGTTCAAGTATAGTAACATGAAGATCCGCTCTTGAAATGGCTATAGGGTCATCCTCCCTGACGCGAGGAAATGGACCCGAGAACCCCTTAGTAGCCTTTAGAACCTAAACTAAAGAGCTTCAACACTTCATGGAGTTATATTTTTCATTTTATTTTTATTTTATCTCGACTTTCGCTTCAAACATTAAACCCCTCGGCTTACCAAAACCTTAAATCCAAAGTGAAATTCACCATTTTCAATCACTACAAATCATTTCAGATTTAAGAAACCCATCCCCGAGTTCGACCGAAAGCCGCCATAAGTACTGCAGGAAGAGAGGCTAGGCTACAGCAAAGAGAATAGATATATAAATTTTGTTGGTTCGGGAGTCGCCTACCTACACTACGCGCGAATCAAATGGCCGTTGTCGTGGAGGTGCCTAAGTGCACTGATGAGCGCTTGAACACTCAGATCCTCATCACGTTACGGTGAATTCTTCCTTTTTATCATCCTTTTTGGTATTTTACAGTAAGTTTTTTTTTTTTTTTTTTTTTAGTTTTAGTTCACTATAAAAAAAAATTTTTTTTATCAGACTGTTTCTGCAGGTCGTCCCTGTCAGCCCTCTGTTTTTGCTCACAGAATCCATGTTCCAGCCATCAGAAACCCAATTTGCAACAGATGCTACCTGTCACTGAGCTCTGTCTCACCAATCGTGGCAATTAGTTTGAGGCCAAACAAAATACACCTGAGGAAAGAATAAAGCAAAGTCGCAGGCTGATAAACTAAACACAGGTCTCACGAGGCCATAGAACCTCCAAGGATATGCAGAAAAGCCTTCACTACAAAAGTCTCAAATAACGCACTGCATACAGTCATTACAACCCAATGGAGAACCACCCAACCCTCGTGGATCTACAAACCATCACATTATAATCTCCTCCACATCCACAAGATGCTTCAACTCCCAGTCTTCAACCACCATTAAGCCAATCCCGCTTGAATAAGCCATTCGGAGTCTACTGCCGCGGGTGACTTTGCGGAAGAGCAGAGGACATTCAATGCCCAATTAAGTCAAAGAACTCATATCGTATGAACTCTTGAACCAAAAATTAGATGCGGGCTTCAAAGAATGGATCAAATTTGACAATCCACAAATGAAATTGATCAAGCACTGACAACCTCCGTAACTCAATTTCAAGGTCACAACAAGAACATGTTCACGGCTTTAAGAGAGCCAAGAGGAAGAAGGCCTCGTTGACACCATGGTAGGAGGAACAGTGTTCAATAACAACTATGTTATTAATCCCCTGATATTGGTGCCACTGCCTTGGCTCCATGTGGAAAAGAACTCCCCAATGCTGACTGAGGAGGGCAGTGGAAAGGAAATAGTGGAAGGGACCCAAAATCCTATCCTTTAACCAATCCCCATAAATTTGGATCCTAGTGCCATTGCCTAACCCAAAAATAGCCCACTGCCAGCAGCATCCTCTTCCTAATTCAAAGGTATATCCCGCCTTCACCCCCGCAAAGACAATCCACACCCAAACTCCTCGTCGCCAAAGCTAAGGCTAGCCCATCATTGCCTATGCTGCAGAGCTTTAGGAAATTAGTGGCCACTGTACAAACTTTGTTGCACTACATCAAAATATTATGAAGCATCACATCTGAGATGGCACAAATAATGGCATAGCGGATGGTTTGGGTGCTGTCCCACATGGAGCACCTGACCTCAAGAATTCCACTAGCTCCACCGCTCAACAACCTCCAAAGGCTTGAGAAATGCCTGGGGGGGAGCAATAATCTCCCACTTTTTGTTTTGATTTTTCTTGTTTTATCTTTGTTTTATTTTATTTTATTTTGATTTCTTTTAATTTTTTCTCTTGGGGATTTTCTTTAATTTTTAGTTCAAATCTTTTGTTTTTGGCCTATTTTTCATTTTCTATATTTTTTTTAATTTTTATGTGTTTATTTTTACGCTAATGGCCTTCCTTTTCTACCAGAAGGAGAAGTCTGAAAAGAGCCTAAAATTCTCGCAACCTCGCGAAATTTTCGTAGGCCAGAAAATTAATTTTCGCAATGATTGCAATTTTGCAACCGGGCCTTGCAGCTTTTCAATGACAAGAGCTCACACAAACAAGAATCGTATATTTTTTTGTCTTTTATGTTTTTGTCTTTATGATATATATATATATATGATATATATATATATATATATATATATATATGTATATAAATATATATTTTAAATTTTTTTTTTTTTTATGGTCTTTGAAAAAAATAAAATATTTTGGTCTTCTAAAATATTAAGTAGTAAAAAATTGCATGTAATGGGTTACAAAACAAACCCATTTTGACCCATTTTGTTTCGCCCATAACTTTCTCATTCGAACTCCGTTTTAGGCTTTCTTGGTATCGTTGGAAAGCTTAGAGAGTGTAGAATCTAAATCTCACCAAAAAGAATACTTTTGAAATTTTTTTAAAGGCGAAATTTTTAAAATTCTCCAACTGGTCACTTTTTTTCTCTCTTTTCTTCTTCTAACTTATTCATTTGAAGCCCCAACTATGAGTGAATAAGTGTCTCATGGAGCTTGCGGTCTCCTATCCAACAATGAGTACATTTTATCATAGAGGTAACACTTCCTTTCTCAGAATTTTCCAATCCAAGCCCCATTGTGGATAATGAGAGCATTTAATGGGAGAGTTAGGCTAAGGAATCGATATTTATTTTATGTTTTGTTTCCATTTCTGAGCAGCCTATTTTGTTAAGTTTAATGACTTGCTATTTAGTTTCCTTTTGTATAGTTGTTTGTTTTGTTTGTGAAACTGTTAGTTTGTTTTTGAAAAGCTAAAAATATAGCCGCTTTTTAATACACACTTTACAAATTTCTTGTAACCCCCAGAGGTTTCCAAAACTCTTCGCACTCCATTTTTTTTCGTGTTTCGCTCTTAATCTCAGAGCTTGAAAATTGAAACACCGCCCAATTCCTAGCTGATGTTAGATTGGTTCCATGCCTGGTTGAGTGAATGATTAGTTGAACTCTTGTTGCTTTCGAACCTTTTTCTTCCACCTCTAGCTAACCACACACGGTGCACATCAGGTTTCAACAATAGGCTGAAGAACTGCCTAACCTCCTAAACTTTACAAAACCTACCCTAGTTTTGTTGACTACCTTTAATAGGTTAAGGACCCCCATGAAAAGAAGGCCAATGTGTCTTCCAAAATAAAAAGCATGGAAAAGAAAAAGAAAAAGAAAGAAAGAAAAGAAAAAGAAGAAAATTGCACCGCCATTTGAAACCCGAGCACCTGGCCCGAGGAGTATGGCTTAAAAGTCTTTAAAGCCTCGTGCCCTAAGCCAACTGGTCGGGAGTCACCTCACTTGTGCTCGCACATGTGGGTGGATAGGTGAGGTTTAGCGAGTCGAGGTGCCAGAGTTTTAAATCATTCGGAGTCCGGTGGTAAATAGTGGCTGAAAGATCCTTATGACTCAAAAGCCCTAAGCTCGCTGGGGTCACTTCCAGATCCTCTATACGGACTTTGGTGAGGTAGATTCCTCAAAGATTGCGCCCTACAACACAAAAAAGAGTTATGGAATAAGAGCTGGTCTCGACCATTTAGGTTAAGTTAGCATCCCAAAGCAGGCAATAGCTTGGTCAGAGAGTGCGCTTTATTGTCGAGAACCTCCATCAAACAAACACTTAAAGCCAGCGGTCTCGTTGATTCACCAAGAGGGAGACCCTTCGATACTCACCTCGTATTTGAGATGATTCATTCTCTCGAGATAGTTATCGTGGGCAAGGGATTTCAAAGATTCTCATCGAGGTTTATTATTACCTCATTCTAATAACCTTTGAAATATCATTTTTGCAACAAGTAAATTTTGATTATTTATTTATTTATTTTATTTATCGCTTTTCATTACTAAGGGACTAGCAATGTAGTTGGTGCATTGAAGTGCCCAAAAAAAAGGGCTTTGAGCCCTATTTATTGCAGTGCTCTTGAGCACTTTTTTCAGGTAATTAATCGTAATTAACCTGATTTGCAATAAGGTCCCTCGTTATTCTACCGACGCATTTTGTGGCTAATTTTGTAGTTTTTTGCAAGCTATTTATGCCAAAATTGTTGAGTCGACAGCACGAAGAACTCGAGTTGAACTCATCGCCAGCAGCATTAGATCCTTGCTGGTTAAGAGCAAAAAGTGAAAAAATGGAGCACTGTAGGAATTTTGCAAGGTTGCAAAAATTTTGCAACCTGTAGAATTTCGCAAAGGCAAATCACTTCCTCAAGGCCAATGCTCATGTCTCATGCACTATTCACCATTCTCGCTTTGACGTTTGACTCCTTTTGTCACTTTTTGGTTTTCCTTTTCGTCTCCATTGTAATAAGATTTGCTATGTTATTTTGGTAATTTGTAAAGGGGGCTTGGCTATAAAGCCCCAAGACAAGCACTGTAACCACATCTCCTTCATTAATAAAATTTTTCTTCTCATGAAACTTTCAAATAGCTCCTCTTTTTCTAGCCTTTCTTTCCTCATTTTCTCTCCTTTTCTCACAGCCAAACACCCGGTGACACAACTTAGGAGGATGAGCGGCCAGAACTCTATTTCCCCTTAAAGAAGGCTATCGGTAGTGGATACATGGCAACCGAGGTTTCCATGTTTTAATCTGAGGTATTTTCTTACCATTTATGGCTCTCATCTCAAACATCGATTTTAATCCCTTCTCGTTTCTTGAATGATCGGTATTTGAAAAGGATTTTGGGTTCATTGGATGCTTATTGCTGGGATCCATTGACATTCGTTAGTTACTGTATCTATGGGTTATTGAAAGGTGAATTGCTGATGTTTTTATTTTCTCCAAATTTTAGGTTTCGAGCCTCTTCGATTCACTCTTAAAAGTTCTTATCAAGATTGATAAACTTTTGTGGTTCATTGTATGCTTATTGTTAGATACAGTGATATTCATTAGTTATCATTTATTAGCTGTTAAAAAGTGAGTCAAGGTGATGTTATTCACGCTTCGAGACCACTTCGCAGGGAAGTAAATACCAATTTTCAAAGATATTTATATAGGGTTCGCTTTATAGCAAACATGAAGATCCCAGCCTCTCGGGAAATGGCTATAGGTCATCCTCCCCAACGCGAGGAAAAGGGACCCGAGAACCCTTCAATAGCCAGAACCTAAATCCAAAGAGCCTTAACACTTCACTGACCTCTATTTTTCATTTTATTTTATTTTATCTGACTTTCAGTTTTCAAACATTAAACCCCCCTGTTTTTACCAAAACCTTAAAATCCAAAGTGAAATTCACCATTTTGAATCACTACAAATCATTTTGTACGAAGAAAACCCATCCCCGAGTTCGACCCTAGAGTACGCCCACCGCAGCAGTCAGGCCACAAATGTTAGGCTGGGAATAGTATATAAATTTTTTGGTTCAGAGCCTTAGCTACATGTTTATGCGTTAATCACTTATAGGAATATGAGGATTTCAGAGATCCCTTCAATGCCCTAAGTCACAAAACTGATGTAGCGTAAATGTCAATCTTCACCAAAATGTTTTCTTGAATACCATTATTTTGACGCATTTCTTCAAATTTCCATGATCCAATAATGACTCTTCATCATCTAAGTTGTTTAGGTGGTGCCTTGTTCTCACTTCCAAATTTCATTTTCACTATCACATTTCGTATCATCTCCGAATATACCCTAGCGCTTTCTACTTCGTGTAAAGGTATATTAAAAGCTAAATAGGAATTTTCAGGAAATAAAACGAAAGACCCGGAATTAATAATAAAGCCAAGGGTAACAGGCTCTCCACACTAAATCTAGTGGTCATAAAAGGAAAGACTAGGGTTAATATATGAAATGTTTAAAAAGGAAATGTAAATAGAATAAGCATGGGATTCAAGGCAATTAGAGAAAGTTGGAATAGAAATAGGGAGAGAAATGGGGACCAAGATGCAAAAGGAGAAGTTAAAAGAAAAAAAAGGTGCTTTGACTTGGCCAAACATGGCCTAATAAACATGATATGAGAAGACCAAATTCAAGTTCCAAATGAGAGAAATCAGAGAGGAGGGAGAAGAGAAAAGAGGAAGAGCAGGGGTTATAAGAGGAAGATAAGAGGGAAGAGAAGAAGGGAAGCCAAGCTCCAAAAAGGTATGAACTAGAATTCTGTATGAATTTCCATGCAATATAGCTGGTTATTAGTCATTCCCAAACCCAGTGGCTCGTTAGATTTCATCTCGAATCAAAGATTTATTGAAAATAGGTGGTAAAACCTATACGGTACATGATAGTTATGGAATCCTCTTTAAGTTGGATTCATGGGTACTGAGTATAATTGAGTTAGGGTTTAGAACAACCCCAACTAATCATCATATTCGTCAGTATGGGTCATAACCCATATTAGAATGGTATCGAGAAATTCATGGAAAGGTTTTGAAAGAAGATAAGTAAATGAAAAGAGGGGTATTTTGAATAGAAAAGAGATGTCAAGATGAAATGAAATGTTTCATGTATATGGAGTATTGGAGTTGATTTTATATCAACATATGGTAATGGAAGAAAACACACATTCCGGGGGCAAAAATTCAAGGGATCGTCTTCCTTGAGACAGAAACGCTCATTTATTTCGACCTCGCCTTTCATATTTTAGCTATAACTTGCTCATTTCTTATCCCGATTTTGGAGTGATTCAAGTGGATAATTAAATCAGACTCAAGGAGAACCAAAGATCCATAAATAGGAATTGTCGACTCATTCTATGTGGCCCAAAAAATTCACTCAAAGTAGGGGGCCATGTTCAAGCCAATTTCGGTTCGCAACACATTAGCCCTGCTTGTTTTGGGATTTAACGTGAGTTTCGTGCTCCGATTTGGGTGATTCCAATTGGAGAAGAACCCTTTTTTAGCACCTAAGCTTCAAAAGAATATAGCTAGAACCAGTGCCTTCAAAATATGGAGTCAAGACATTGTAAAATGGGTATTTCAACAAATTTTATGTAAAACAGAATACTCACGGCATGAAAATGCCATAACTTGAATTCGATGAGTCAATTGGGAATGTGATTCCAATTTCTAAGTAAAGTAGATTCATAGAAAAAAAAAAAAGGGATTTGGATTGAGGGGCATTAAGGTCATTTTGTAAAGAAAAGGGTAATTTGGTCATTTCCTTGGTTACGTATTTTTAAGCATGGTTAAATGAGATTTATAAGTGGAATGTGGATGGGTTGGGTGAAATGAACGCAGACAGATTAAATAAGTTATGCGGTTAATGGTTAGTTGTGGTTTCTCTTTTGGGAAAAGGAAAAGGACTACTCTGACGGAAACTGAATTCGACTTTAAGCAAGCGGATTGAACGGCTAACGCGAGCGTGAAACTAATATTTTGAAAATCGAGTTTTAAAGGTAAATGATTTTAATGTGAAAAAGGAGAAGATTAATATAAATGTTTATATATGGATATTCATAAGAATGTAGTAAATGTATAAATGTTACTTTGCCTAAATATATGTATTTATATTAAATGTTTATATATGTATGCATACGTTAAGGCATTATGGAGGTTTAAATGTGTGAAGAATGCATATGTATATTTGCATATATATATGTGTTTTTAATGATAAAAAGGATTTAAAAGGATTTATAAATGTATTTGAAGAAAGCGAGTGAATGATTTAATGTTAAATGAAAAGTTTAATGTAAATGTTGGTATGTATGCATATGTTAAGGCATTGCGGAAGTTTAAAAATGTGTAAAGAAAAATGCATAAATGTATAAATGATAAAGTAAAGGTTTAAATGATTTATAAACGTATTTGGAAGAAATGTTTTATCATGGTTACCCAACCCCCTATGACCGTTATGACCGGGAGCATCGACCGAAGTACCTTAAGCTGCAAAGGATTTAGAGGGTAAAGTTATAGTTACTAACCGAGTGGTGGAAATAGGTGTTTAGAGTAATATCCTTACACGTGATAAGGCGCGGACTAGAACCCTAAGTAAAGCGTGAGTTTCTCCGCACTGCAGTGGTTATGATCGAATGAGACTCCAGTTCTCACCGCTGCATTCTAAATCGCTCGGTGTTCATCCTCTCGGGTTCCTACTGAAGAAAGAAAGAAAGAAAGAAAAGAAAGAAAGAAAGAAAGTTAATGATAAAGGATTTTGAATTATACTCTTTATTTATTACTTATATATAATCAAATGTTATAAAGATTCAAAAAAGAAAGAAAGAAAGAAAGAAAGAAAGAAAGTTAATGCATACACTCTTGAATTCTATAAGTAATATATACCGAAAATGTTATCTTAAATGAAATGTGTATACTCACCGGAAAGCTCCTTTAGCTCACTCTTTCCATATGTTTTAAGAACCTTTTCGTGAACTCCGAGACAGTGCACCTAGGAAAATTTCCCTTGCAGCGAGTCGAGCCATCGAGGAGACGCATTTACTGTGATTGCATCAGAGTATACATTTTGCATATTGTATAGGCTGGAATATTTTTCATGTATATATGTATATATTTTGAAAAGGAACTATCGCGGCTTTGATCCTGTGACGAGGTACGTAGGCTATTCGCTTAAGTCCACCAAGCCTAATCTTTATAAATCGTGCATGGAATTGAAGAAGTTTTGAATGTTTTGATGATTGAAATGAATAAATGTATAAGGGTATATATTGTGTTGATTGAGCATGTGACTTGTGAGTCCCAAAACTTTAAGTCGAGAAGTCGGTGGATCGCAAAGATTAGAAGTGCTTTTAAATGTTTTTTGTAGTTTTGTAAATTGGGAAAGTCCGAAAAACACAGGAAACTTCCGTCAATTGTTCTCGAACCGCGGTCAAAAGAAAGAAAAGAAAAATTTTTTTTATCAATTTCTCGCTCTGATTATTCTTTAAAGATATGCTTAAGGATTGTGGGTTCGCTTCCACGGATTTTATTCGACTAAGCCAAGGAAAAGTTTCTATATCCACTGAGTGCGTGAGGTCCCCTGCTCATGAGGTTAATCCGCCTGGATCCTTCACATTTCTCGCGGATAGAAATTTCTTGCACATTGTTCAAAGGAGCATCCATGCATTCAACGGGATTTTTCAAAGTATTCACTGAAAGGTCCTAGAAAATTGATCTCGAATGCTGCATTGCTATCCACCTGAGCTTATATTTTTTTTCTCAATACAAGACTAGTGTCGACTTGGAAGGTATCTAAATATGGGAATTTCTCGCTTCATGAAGACTACTCATTTCTTGTTCTCATCCATGTTGGTAAAATTATGCCTTTAGTAGGAAACAACTCTTCTTTTGAAATGTGGGGTTGAACTCTCTCGATAAGGCAAATACTCCTATTCCACGAGTGAGTCATTATGAATTCTTTTGATTCAAATGATGAATAAGGAAGTTAAGCTGGGCTTCTAAGGAGGCAATTCCATCTTCTACTTGAATATTCCTCCATGAGTACCTACAAATAAGAAGAAAAACAAAGAAAATAAAGTACAAAAATACTATTAAAACAAATAAAATAAAATAAAATTACCTAAGAAACAACTCACAACCAAAAATAAAAATAAAAATAAAAATTACCTAAATTAGCAAATCACCCGTTCTTCAAAATGTCAACTTCCAATGAGAGAAGGTGAACCGCGCCAATCCCCGGCAACGGCGGAAAAAACTTGTTGAGACCGAATGATATATATGAAAATATGGCCAAGGGAGTGAATGTGGTAAATACTCAAAAATTGATTTGAAACAAAAGTAAGCTTACTCAAAAACTGAAATGAAAAGTATTATCAACATTCAACCCCTTTCAGCAAGTGCATGGATCATACAAGTAATAAAGCATTCTAAAGTCCTGATATCGCATCACGCAGATCAATGAGTGTTATTTCTAATTGAATTTGATCACCTTGATTACAAGGGTTCTTCATTATTTAGGAGACCAAATAGGATGTGGAATAAAATCAATTTAACTGAAATAAAACCGGGATTAAAACTAATCCTAAAATCTACCAAATAAACAAACTACTTAATTCTAAAAGGTATGAAGAGAGGTACTGTGGATGAGGATAATTATTTACAAACAATTTGCATTTCCTGCTGAACATTTGTGAGTGAATGTCGGATTTGTCCAAGAAAGCAATAGTGAGTAGTTTGATTTCTCCTACACTACATATTTCACTATATAACACACCATATTCTTTTCAAGACAAATGGGTCTAAATAGCTACTTCAAAACCTCGACTTCTTTTAAGATTTGATTGTTTTCTTTTTCACTTAACAACCATTTCTTAGGATCATGAATTCTCGCCTCTATGTACAAGAAAATCTGCCTTCTAATGTAATTCGTGATCTCGTCCTTCAACCTACCAAAATTTTATATCTCCTTGATTAGATCTTTACTAACACGGATCAAGATCCTCAGCTTCAGACTAAGGAGAGAAACTCTCTGATTAACTAAATTGATACATCATCTAATTAATCCTCACATTATGAGTAAATTAGCTTACCCTATCAAAGTAATTTTCGTAGTTCATTAGTTCCAAGATATTAGTCTAACATACCCCTAATCTCTATCTCTGTGTCACTCAGAGGGCCTCTAAGAAATCAGAGCAAAGATATAACCTTTTTCCCCGGGTATAAGCTACTTTTTCAATATTTGAACAGCTTCATTATATGAATAGTAAATTAATTACAGAAATTCAAGATTCAAAGCCACAAAATCAACTAGGGAATGAGAGAAACCGCAAATATAAATGTTCAACAAATTTAATCCTCAATCAACAAAAAGTAAGAAAACTAAGAAAGAATCAAGAGACAAAGGAGCGAGAGAAAAAATCCAGATTTTAGCTTCAATCTTGTCCGAACAAAGAATGAAAATCAATCGATGTACAACACCCGAAATTCCTCTGATACAAAGAAAATATGCACAAAAATTACTCTAAGATCTACCCTAAAAATCAAAATATGCGTAAAAGCCGAAAAATGCGCTTTAGAGAGAACCCCAGCTGAGAGAGGTTCTCCAATCTTTCCGTCAGCCTCTTTACCCAAAATACGAGTATATATATATAAATCCTAGGTGGTGGAATGCGTTTAAAACGTGCCAAAATATCAATTTACGCTTTTTTATTTTATTTTTCGTTTCGGTCGTTATTTACGCCTCGTCATTGTCGTTTTTCTCCTCCAACTTGCTTCGCCATAACTTCTTCGCTTTTGACTTTATCGGACGTGCGAGGTGTCATTGGAAAGATCTTTGAATGTAATGAAATCATGATGGAATTCAACCATTTGATGTTCCAAAATGGTATAAAAAAATTTATCTTCCAAAGGGCGCATCGTGAGACTCTGCTGACTCTTATTTTGGAAATATATACGTTTCTTGCCAAATCACTTGCTTTTCATCAATAAACCTACAAACCAAGTTTAGAGATTTTTTTTATGAGTTTTATACAATATGGATATAAATGCGCAAAATAAAGATGTGAAATGAACTTTTAAAAAACATAGATGAGCCCTTTGCGACTCACAATACTGCACCTTTAGTGCCTCCCTTGATCTGACGTTGCGTAAGTGGGCTTTCCTGACCGAACTGGATTCCCCACCTCCGGCGAATCCCCCGGAAATCACACTGATCTCTCCCAATGGTTGTCATGCCTGGTGTCAGCTAGCTAACAAGGTGGGTGGAGGAGGTGCTCTGCTTCCGATCTTTAGGAGCCACGTAGTGGTAGGAATCCATTCCGTAACGATTAGGAATTTGATTTCTTTTTTTAACTGAATACAGTCATTTTTCCAATGCCCATGATCTCTGTGGAAGTCGTAGTACTTGGTCATGTCACTTTGGTCAACCGTTTCATCCGAGACTCCGCCATCTTAAAACTTCTATGCCGCACCTCAGATAGACTTGAGACACCGAGGCCGTCGTGGGTGAAATGGGCCGAGGTACCGCGCTTATAACTCTCCGAGCCGGGTGGACCCAAGCGTTCTCTAACGTTACCTCTTCTCTTCGAGATCGATCCCATCTTCCTTTACCCCCTCTCGTGAGATCCGGGCCCCCCATCCTCTCGTCCTCGGGGGGCCTTCCTCCTTTCTCTTCGATTTTCTTCTTTCGCATGTATGAGCTTTCCCCAGAGACAGGGCGCCTTCTCCCTCAAGTATTATTTTTCTCGCTGAAGTGAGCAGCACCTCACCCATGCTTCAAGCTCGGGTGGTTCTTCGAGACGGAGAACATTAGGTCTTTAGACTATATGCTCAGCCTTGCTATAAAGGCTATGATAGCCAACCTCTTTCATCCAGGATGTCTACCCTTAATGACTCGTGAGTTGGAACCTTGGAAGTAGGACTCTGTGTTTTCGAGGGCCTCATACAAGCATAGTGGTAAATGACTACTCTAGATGTCCGAGCCCCCATGAAATGGGACACGAAAGCAATGGAGAGTTCTCAAGGATGAGATCGAGATCGTAGGAGCCCAGCGGACCATGCCATTGCAGCCCCTTTACATGATGGCAGCGGCTCTACATTCCCATGGGTCTCGTATCCGCGCTCCTAAGATCGTTCCTCCTTCCCGTCGACGAGTGGGCCTGCCACCTATGTCGTCCCCGTCGCATTCCCTCGCTACACCTGCCTCCGGGGCCACGCAGTGGATCATACCCTCTAGTCCAACCCATTTTCTGCCATCTTCACAAAGTCTCTGGGCGCCGAGGTGTTGCTACTCCCGCGTGGAATGGTATCAAGGGCCTCTACGGGCCCCGGTGCCCCCGTGGAAGCCGCACCCCGCTTAGTGAGCTCCGCCAACTCCCTTAGCAGACATCGATCGACGACTGAGCTCATCTCGCTGTTGTGAGGTGTGGAAGCAGCTGTTATGGAGTGTCTCCCGGGTTGTTTCCGCCGTCAACGCCGTCCCGCTGGTTCCCATAGCCCTCAGTCATGGTGACTTCGGCCATGTTTCGAGTTGATACCATCACCATCAGAAATCCAACATTTTAGAAGGAACAGCTTCGCCTGGCTGCACGACGCCAAAATCGATGGCGCTTTTCTTCTCATACTAGGGTCGAGCTCGAGTCGCTAATGGTCACAGCCGGACGGAAAGTATATCCCGTAACTCATCGAAAAAGGTGTCCCACTGGTCTGGCTTGGCCGCCTCTCCGATTCCATACGCTTCTCGAAAAGGCATCAATCGCAGACGGTTTTTGATCGCACTTTCTTCGTAGCGGAATCGCTTCTGCATTTATCATCGCAAGGATCACGATTTACTTTCCTAGTTGGGACTGATACGTAGTTGCATCTTCCAATCGTAGGGATCTTCTTCCTTATCGCGCTAACTAATGCTAGAGGATAATTAGGGAGTCGTAATCGTGGGAGATCCTTCTTCCCTTAATGGGTAGATATCGGATCATAAAGGTGGAGTGCTTTTTCTAAACGACTCAACCGGTGGACAACAGACATCCCCTGTCACCACCCGATCCCACGATCGGGCCTTAGTTTCGCCTAGGCCCACACCTTGAGAGTAACTAGGATGACATCATAGCCGAGTCCCCACATGGGGCCTTCAACCTACCAGGATGCTACCCCGCTTGGCGGTCTGCTCCTCAGTTTGCTTTCTCCGGGCTCCATGGCGATTTTTTACACTATCACCTTCTAATCTTTCATCCCCTCATCCTCATTATATCCAATAATAAATACGCGATTCATATTAAATGATTTCACATTGGGGAAAACTTATATCCTCGATGCGGTCGGGAAGTTATCATCATCTATTCATTAATTTGAATGTTAACAATATAAATTCTCATTTATTTTTGGAATAAAAATATTTTTCCAAAATGCATCTCAATCATATAATAATGAAATATCCCATTTGTTCTTGAAAAATTCATCTTACTAAAAAGATATAATCATATTAGGAAAGAAAATCGATATGATTTTTGGTTAATTATTTTAAAACAATACATTATTTCTGTTATTAACATTATTTAAGTAATAAAATTATTTAAAAATATACTGATAATTTAGTTATTAAATTTAAATTAAATTTTAATTTATAAACTAGTATAATTTCATTTTATCAAAAAACACATGATTGAATAAAATTTAAAGGATAAAATTAAAAATGAAATTGTAAAATATTTAAAATATGACACGAGATAAATAAAAATATATTTAATATTAAAATTATAATTTATTTAATTCAAATGCATTCCGTAATAATACAAAGATTTTAAATATTAAATTATCATATAAATTATATTGAAAGATACATTTTGAAATTGAAAATAAAAATAGTTAAAATAACAAAGTTTAATATATAAATCATATATTATAATAATAATAATTACTTTAAAACCCTATGCTACAAAAGAATAAACAAACATCAAATTTTATAGATGCAAATCCTTAAAATCCTAATACATTAAGCTTAGTTATTTAAAAAAATTAAAAAAAAATTTCGGGCCAATCGAGCTAACCCGGGCCAAACCCACATGGGCCACGGGCCAAAACGGCTCGATTTTATTCGGGCCTTAAATTTTACAACCCAAACCTCCAAAAATTCGGGCTAAAGTGGGCTGGCCCATCAGGCTCAGCCCATATTGCTATCTTTATGAAGAACGTTCTTTTGGAGGGAAACTTCAACGAAACAAATGGGTGTTTAGGGTTTTTTTTTTAATTTTTTAATTTAGGGCTTTTCTGATGAAGAAATCAAAAGGGTGTTTTAGGAATCAAATAGGGGGCTAGTCACGTGCAGGATTAGTGCATACTTCTTTATCATTTTTTAAAATCTTCTTTATCAAATATTTATTCTAAAGTCAGACTCGTCTTAAAATAAAATTCTTTGAGCCTTATTTCTCAAATAGTCCATATTGAGACCCATAGCATATTTTTCCCAAAAAGAAAGAAAGTCGAAAGAAGTAAATGTGAAGAATGAATTTCTTTGTACAAAAACAAGTGGATTTCTTTGTACAAAACAAGGTAGAATGCAAAAGACTTCTTCATGTAAATAAGTAGAGAAAATCTTCTTTCAGAGCACTCAATCTTCAAGATGCTACGAATAGAAAACCGAAAAACGTAAAGGTGTGTGTGGCGGGAGGGAGGCGAAAGGTGTCTGGGTGATGGTTCCAATCTCAAATAAGAGGAATGTAAGTGAACCATAACGCTCCAAGGCATTTGAATCCTCTTTGCTTACTGCTACCTCTATTCCCAAGCGCTTGAGACCGACATTGAATAGCTCAGCTTATCCAACTTATACAAGAATGGAACGATCGGTGATCATTGTGAACTCCTGAGTTGGTACTTCGCCCGTCTGACATTAATTTCTTCTTCCTTACGCCAATCGATCAAGGAATTGTTGTGTGGACCAAATATACAACGGAAGCTTAGATCATGATTGAACAAGATGTGTGATAAACTAATGTCATCATCCTTAGAGTTATTAACCTCTTGATGCGGGACCTTCCAAGCTATTCTAGTTGCAACAAATCTACGTGTGGGCGAGCCTAATTGCCAAAGACCAGAGGAGAGAACACCTATGTATGTGTGTAAAGGCTATAGGAGAATGCATGCTGTCCCTAGGAAATGGGTCTATGACTAAAAATCCTAACCTTATATGTTATTAGTCTTGGCAAGTGACAAGCAACCAACTTTGCCTTTGTCAGGATTTTTGCCTATCAAGTAAATTCAAACTCTCATTTACCGGGTTTCTCGCCTGCCAATTAATTAATGGGCTCTATCACTAATTAACTAAAATGAATCCAAATCTACCCATTATTAATTTTGGCTCTTGATTAACGACTCATATTTTTCTAGAGTTATAAATCCAATACAATCTCCTACTTGCTCAAATGCAAGTCTGGTACCATGATCTTATCTAGTGATATTCCACTAAAAGCCCATATGTGAACTATAAGATTAATAATGTATATATTTAAATGTATTTTTCCTTTGTAAAATATCAATAATTAATCGACAAAGATTTTTGTCAATCAATTAATTATTTATTCTCTTAACTTATCAATTTCTATAACAGATCCATGCCTTAGATAGTGTTTATCAACATTTGAGTACCGAAACATATTAAGAGGATATTTCATACAAATTCCATTTTGTAAATCTCATAAACTCTAGTAGTCAAATGATCATTATTCTAAATCAGGTTGTAAGGTATTGGTCTTTAAAAGGAGACCTCACTTATTGATAACTCGAATAATGATAATTACTTAACTACCAGTTTATAATATACTCAATATTAAGAAAAATAACATAACTAATATTGCCCGAGATTTAATTCCTTTTTATAGAATATTACCTTTAATTAAATCTCTCTTGACCCTCTCAAAGTGAGTACAACATAACCCACTTTAATATTCTACAATAATCAAGACATTATTTCATAGAATATTACAATCTAAATAAAGTGCCCAATTTTCTTTATCAACTATGAGACAATTAATTAATTATGAGAACCTATGACCATGTTTTCTATGGACATATCCTTATGATCATATATTACATAATTAATCTAGACCTTATACATGAAATAACACGTGTATAAGAATTTAAGAAATTATACCATCTATTAATGAAATTACATTTAGTCTTACCTTGGAGCATACAATGTAGCCAACTTCCACTTACTTCAAAGTAAGCCCTGGGAGCACCCAAGACACATACAATTTACATGTTTCTCAACCACACGCTCAAAAAAAGTCTTAGTAAAAAGGTTTGCTACGTTCTCCTCATATGCAATTTTACTAGAGTCAATATCCCCTTGGAAATTAGAGTGTATGTATAACCAAGTATTCCAAGAGTCCCACTGGAATACACCAACATATAAACCCTCACTCTCTTTAGATACTTGAGTATATGTTTTCACTGCAGTCTAGTGTTCTTCTTCGGGATCTGATTTGTATCAACTTATGATTCCTACTACATAGCAAATATCTTGCCCAGTGCATAGCATGGCATACATGAGACTACCTACAACCGAAGCATAAGGTTTCTCACTCATGAGTTCTTTCTCTTTGGGATTTTATGTGATTGTCCCTTCAAAAGATTAATTCCATGTCTAAAGGGTAGCAATTCCCTCTTTGAATTCTCCATGCCAAAACTAGCAACTAGGAAGCTTGGGACAAAGCTAAAACCTTATTCCTAGAATATAGTTAGCTTCAATCAAGTCTCTCATATCAAAATTCTATTTCAGGTAACCCCTTATGTCTAACCACACCTTTACATTGTCTCCACCAACATGATGTCAGTAAAGAATAGAGAAGACTACCACTGTACCATGAATCTTTTATGCATACATGGTTTACCAATGCTCTTTTTCTTGTAGATCAACTTCCAATGAGTTTTACCCCTCTAGGAGCTTCTACAAGAGACCATACTGAGTTTGAACCCATAGATTTCATCTCATAGTCCATTGCCTTTTTCCATTTTTTCACATCAACATCCTCTAATGCTTCCTCATATTTGGTGACTTGATACATCTTTTAAAACAAGGCATGCCTTGCAGGTTTATGTGTTATCCTCTCATTATAAGTTTATTGCATTGGTTGCTGTACATGCATAAGAAAATTCAAGTTTTGTGGTTCATGTGGATTTTCAACCTCTTCATTATTTTCTTATCGTGAGTTTCTTAAATTTGGTCATGTGCTGTTCCAGTGTTTGTTCACCTTTGGGTACATGTTGTACATATTCCAACTATGAACATCAACAGGAAACAGGAGTAGAAAATTAGGAGTTCTTATGGATCTCGAACCGAGTCAAGCTCTTCAAGAATCACTTTGCTCCTAGGTTTAAAATTGTTCATATAATCCTCTTCTAAGAAAGTGGTGTGAGTGCTCAGTATTACCTTCCTTTCCAAATATTACACCTCTCATTGTGACGCCCCAATGCGGCACCTCATGTCAGGAAAAAGTGTCACAAATTCGAGAACTATAAACCTATTAACTTATATAATTCTAAACAATTATCTTGAAAATATAAACTTACAAAAAATATAAACATATACATTATCATATTACAAAATATAAATTACATATTACGAAATAATATCACATCCCACCATTGAAGTGATCAACGTATTCAATTACGTTATATACAAAACCTTTCATTGTTTTCAAAATATATGAATATCATCTCAAAATAAACCAATCATCATCACGGGCACTTCTAATGTTGTGTCGGGCCTTTGCTAATGTGGGACATCCTTTTCTATCACCCCACTATCGATACTTACACGGATAAACACTCGTGCTAAGCTTTATAGCTTAGTAGGGATCATAAATATGGACGACCACTATAACGATTGTCACTAACACATGTACAAATGCATCTAACTATACATATACATACATTTAACCACTAATCACTAACATTTCAACATAAGATAATAAATCATAACAATTCCACTAATTGATTTATTTGCATATTCATGACATTCATTATCTTTGGCCTTATGAGTTATGCTTCATGTCTTATATCCCGTCATTTATAATTTCATTACATTTTTCATTTCATGTAATTTCCATGTTTCATGTCTTTTAGAAACATTAAAAAAAATTTCATCTCATCTTATGTCATCCCTACATATTCCAAAGAAGTGGATCATGGGACGGAACTGTATGTAACCAAAAGTACTATCATTGTACGAGACAATGATTTATAAACTGTATTGTAACGAGATCCATGTCATCGACCCAAACGGGGCCACTATATTTGTAGATCGTGAGCATCGTGGAAGATTGTTATCCTGATAGAGTATTTTATCTATCAAACTACTTCATTATAATCGACAATCGGGCTTTATTATGTTTTCAACAATCTTCAAATATCAAAACACATATCCCATATACTCATTACTGATATCCCATATACATATGGGATATTCACTGTCAATTATTCTCTGGAACATGTGAGATAATTTCACATAATTCTTATGATCATTTGACTGTATTCTGTGCTTCTTTATATAACAAAAATACATCTACTCTTCTTCACACGATCAGAGTTCATATCCTTTCGTATCTTAATCATCTCAATAAATTTATCCTATATCATGTAACATTAATTCATATAACTTTTATACAATTTTCATTATTGGCTGTACCTATAATCTTGTAAGTACATAATTCTTTTATTGGTCTTCTAATCATTTAAGAGACATCTAAGTGTCTTAGGGTCACATAGGAGAAGACAAGGGAGTCTTCTCACAAATAGGGGTTCATCGTACTGAACCTTAACTGACTGAAAACAGAGCTCCACTTTGATGAATTTTCTGGATACAATGGGGTCTAAATTTGATTACACCTCATTCATGGAAGTTATTTTACAAGAAGTCTAGTTTACTTAGAAATTAGAATCACTCAATTGGGATCAACCTAGCCCAAGATATGACTCAAACACTCAAGGCTGGTGTGACACCTCTCTAGTCCGACCCGGTTGGCGGGTTCGAACTGAATCCGGGATGCCACTAAATTGTGATGCCCCTAGTTGGACCTCTGATACCCCTAACTTTTATTTACTATAACTCTTAGTTTCATTCATAATGTTAAACATTCTACTTGTATTATATTTTGTAATTATACTTTGGTGGTGCAATGATTACAAAATATATGCAAGCTCCATATATGGAAGTGTTCAACATTTGCTATCAAGCATAAAAGAAACAGTGACATACATTATACCAAAATCTTCCAAAGGACCCCCTATCGGCGCGCTGCACTCAGCTGCCGACGTGACTGCCTCGCCTCTAGTTTCCTCTTCTATACCTACATGGATGAAACACCCGCGGCTGTTTATTTGAGCGGAATTAAAACATGGATCACCCTCTAATAAGGGGTCATCCCACTTTAGACACATTCATATCTTTATGACACATATAACATGTACATATATTTATCCATTTCTCATGTCTACTTTCTTTTTTCCCTATCATGTTTATTTTCTTATCATATTTCATATACTTTCCATGTCCTCTTATACGTATTTTTGTTCTTGTATGTAGCATTATCATCGCATAGCAAAGCAAGATGTTTCTATATCATATCATATACTTTATACATTTCCTTTACATATACTTTCATTTTCTTTTTATGTTCATGCCTGCAAATACCTTTAGAAGTTGATTCAAAAATAACTATACGTGCACTGGCGTACTATCACTATATGGAGATGATCTCTATATGACCCAAACTGTGGCCGTGATATACCCGGGCTGCATCATCACCGTACAAGATAGTGACTCATGCCCGTATTATGTGATCCAAATGGATCTTATGCTCATCGACCCGGGCAAACGCAAAGGCCTCGAGCATTTTAGACATCTCAGATACAAAGAATCGTATTCGCCATATAGGCATGCCTATCTATCCATCTACTCCTATTATAAGCAAAGTAATCTGGCTTATTATGTTTTCTTTCTCATGTATTATAAACTGATATTGCATATACATGAATACCTACTGATATCATGTATACATATGAGATATATTCGTTATCAAATAGCATCTCTCTTATAAACATTTTACTATACTTTTTCATATAACCAAATTATACATATCTTCTTACTCTTCATATTAAACTTATACATATACTCGCATAAAGATGACACCTATGTATTCACACATCATTCATGTATTCTTGTTCCTCTATGAATCTACTTTACTTAGAAATTGGAATCATTCCAATTGAATCATCCAAACTCAAGTTATGGCATTTTCATGCCAAACTAGTTAGTTTGCCCATATTACACTAGGACAATTCCTCAAATGCTCATTTTTAGGTCTTAACTCTATACATGTGACACTCCGTTCTTTGTACTCATTTTTGAAGCTATTAAGGTATTAAGGGTTCTTCTCCAATCGAATCACCCAACTCCGGGAGCACCGAAACTCAAGATATGTCCTAAAACAACCCGAGACTACTCTACATGCTCAAAACAACCAAATCAATAACATGTACCCCACTTCAAGCGGATCTGTGCCAAACGGGTCCTAATTTGAAGATGTCTATTTCGTGTGAGATTTGTTCTCCTTGAAGTTCAGTTTAACCACCACTTGAATTCACTCAAATCGGGAGCAAGAATTGACTGTTATTACCAAAACACTAACACTTGGCCCACAAAATAACATCGCACGGCATCACGACTGTAACACATGTGGTACCTGCATCACACCGTTTGGTACCTGGTGACTAAACTTAAAATGCCTGCAAATGGTGGTTTTTCTCCCATTTTTCCATATATTTCCACCAAAATCAACTCAATACTCAATACACACATCAAAACCACTCCATATTCATCTTGTAACCTCTATTCTACTCAAATCATCTTTCAATACTTATCTTACACCAAAAACCTTTCATGAATTACTCCCAAAACAACTCTAAAATGAATCATAACCCATACATAACCCTAACATGAAGGTTAGTTAGGGTTTGTCTAAACCCAAACTCCATTACTTGTAATTAAACCATGAATAAAACCTCAGCCAGTGATTCCATACTCTTCAGGCACTTTAGGGTTTTACCAAATCTTACTAAGAAATCTAGTGGTTGATGAATCCAAATGTAAAACCCTAGGCTCAAACACAAGCTACTAGTCCTACAATTCCATGGAAATCCATACAATTTCATGGAAATCCATACAAAACTTTAGAATTCCATACTAATGATTCCATACCTTTGAATCTTCCTCGAACCCTCTTTCCTTTCTCTTCTCTTCTGCTCTTCTCTTTCTCCCCTCTCTTCTTTGCTCCAAAACGTGAAGCCCTAGGAATACCGGGAGACCAAAATGAGTATTTTCGTCTCACCTTCCTTTTATATTAAAATTTTCCCTTATTTACCTATCGGGTCCTCATCTTCATTTCATTTGTATTTCAACTTATCTATATTCTCTCACTTTCGTTTATGAACTTTTTAAATTATGACCTTTGGGTCCTTAAGTGGTAAATGAATAATTTACCCTTGTCTTTTGTATAAATTATGGGTTTCTGCTATTTTATTTTTAGCATTATTTTATTCTCGAAAAATATACCTTTACTTTTATTATACCCTAAACATGTTCTAAAACTGTCAGGGTATATTTTGGGGTGTCACAAATGGGTTTGGTTGCTACCAAACCGAGAACTCGGAATTGAATTCCAAATTCGGGGTCTACAAGGTCTCACACTGACTTTGGTGGTCTTCTGAATATTTAAAGCTACGGGTCTTAGGATTCTCCTCCAATTAGAATCATTCCATTTGGAGGTCTCAAGGCTAAGATATGGCTAGAACAAAAACAGAGGTTTTAGAAAAATTTTGATAGCAAATCCCTTAAAATACCTACATGTTTCTTTACACATTTTTCACACCAGACTCCTCCATTGAGGATCCAAAACAAAATCACAATACCAACAAACACAAAATAGAAGAAGGTAATCCCAAACCTTAACCAAACTTCAAACCCTAGCTTTCTTCTTCTTCTCTTTCTCCTCTTCCTTTCTCCTTCTTCTTCCTTCTCTCTTGAACATGTAGATCTCTAAAGAAATTGAAGAGAAAGCAACCAAAATGGCTCTTCTCCCTCAAGAACCTGTAAGCCCTAGCTCTCTTCTCCAAACACCCAAAATGAGAACTCCTCTTCTCATAAGACCAATTTTGGTCTTATCCCTTTGCTATAAAGATCTTCATGCTTGCAAAAAAAAAAATCTCATTTTCGTTAAACTTTTCTTCTTTTTGCATTTTTAGTCCTTCATTTTGTCATTTGCAAATCACTTATCACAAATTCTAACATGGCATAACATCATTTAACCTAATGTCTCTTAAGTCCTTACCACTGACCATTATTATACCCTTGACTCTTGGATTAATTCCAGGTTTATCGTTTTTCACTCTTAACACTTAAATTCTGGAAAAATACAAATTTTACTTTTATTATACCTCTAAACTATAATAAACTACTAGGGTATAATTTGGGGTGTTACACTCATTCCCTTAGGATAGCCAATAAACATACACATTTATGTCCGAGATTCCAAGTTTTGTGATTTATGTGCTAAGACATGTGACGAGGCACCCCAAATTTGAATATGGTTAAAATTGGGTTTGCACCCTTTCCATAAATCTATGGGTTTCTTTCAAACAAATTTAGATTAAACCAAGTTTAGTATGTAAACAATTGTTTTTAAAGCATATCCTTAAAACGATTTAGGTAATGATGAGTAACTAAGCATCGACTTCACCATATCTAAATGGGTTATGTTTCTCCTTTAAAAGACTCAATTTTGTTAGGGCGTTTTAGGAGATGAAAATTGAGAAATTATCCCCTCTTTAGCTAAGCAGGACTTGGCCTCTCCATAGAGGTATTCACCGCCTTGGTCAAACCGAAGCTGCTTGATATGGACACCCAATTGCTTTTCTGCCTTAGCCTTAAATTCTCAAAACTTTTCAAAAAGCTTTAGACTTATGGCGCATTAGCTAAACATATTAATATCCTGAGTATTCATCAATTAAGGTGATGAAATACTCATACCCGCCTCTGGCTTAAACGCATATTGGTCCACACATTAGTGTGTACCAATCCCAACTACTTAGTAGCATGATTTCATTGTCATTTTACCTTCCAAACATGATTCACATACTAGTATAGGTTCAAAGTTTAAAATTCCACTTGTTACCAAATCGTGAATTATGTTAGGATTAATATGACTCAACCGCAGCGCTGTATAAATAGGTTCTTTATTTGAAACCTTCTTTTCTATAAGGGAAGTTGCTCACATCGAATAAATGCATTACTACTATAGACAAAGGAGTAAAAAATACAAACCATTCATCAATAATCCGAGAGAATAAAAGTATTATTACTTTATCAAACCGAGGAATTAAACTGCATTGTTAAACCATGTTCAACTAAGCAACTAATAATTCAAATTCCTTTTAAAATCCAGACCAAATAAATAGTATGATAAACGTAAAGTTTTAAAAACACAACTCCACTAGTCCTATTGCCATTTCGGAGACATATTCCCCGTTTCCTAATTTCAAGCTTCTTGGTCCTTTACTAAGTAGGTTGCTTTGTTTGATCCACTACAAAGAGTAACAAATATGGTTAGTGGCTCCTGAATCAATGATACATTTATCGTTGTAATTCTCCACTAAACAAGCCTTAACAACAGTTAGACTACCCATACCTTTGTTTAAGTCAATCCTTCTTCTAGCGACCTTTCTCGTCTGCACTACACTTGCCTTTCAGCTTCTTCATCGCATCCGGTCTGATAGTCGTCTCCATTCCATTTTGTTTCTTGTTTCTTTTCCACCATCGGTTTCTTTTTAGGTTTTAAGGAACTTTCGCATGATAAGCACTTCCTTACTTCACAAGAGACCTTTCAAAGACTCTCAATAGCGCATCAAATCTAATAGGAGTAAACTCTTAGTTTATTCATATTGTAGTTCATTTTTAACCGGACAAGCCATATGGAAGAGGATTCTGATCACAGGCCCTTCATTCTTGTTCCACTAGCCCCATCGTCTCCACAAGACTAATGTGTCCCTTCATCTTTAGACAATGTTCTCGCACACTTTCTCCAATTATGCAAGTGTTCATTAGTGTCCTTATGGCTACTATCTAGCAAAGAGCGCTACTTTTAAAGAAACATCCCATCTAGAGTTTGAACCATGGTATGTTCAAGAATGACTAGCAAGAATATATAATAGTATTGCCTTATTCTCCAATTTCCGATATGAAAATTACTCTTGGCTTCCTCCAAGATGATCAATAAATTTGTAGTTTTGCTGTTTCTGTGAGCTTGTTATAACACCTGACTTCTCTCAAAATCAAGGACAATGTAAAGATTGGTTTTCCATATGTCGTAATTACTTCCATCCAATGGTTTTTGACTCAAAATTGTAAACTGTATGATTGTTAACGTTATTTTCGAAATAAAAAAAAAGAAAAAAACGAATCAACAAATACTATACCAATGAGTAGGTTATTTATTGCAACAATATCCTAGTTTCCAGCCATAAACATTTACGTTAGACAAAATATTTTATAACAAACTAATAGCTCGAACATGGCATGAAAACAAGTCCTACTTAAGCTAAATTTCTTCAAAACTCCAGCAAATATTAACCCACAGAGCAAAAGAGTGAGTTTCTATGTTAATACATCAAAAAAGTCCATAGGTAAGTCGTGGGGTAACAGTGGTCCCTCTGAAAAGCTCTTTACCTCAGGCTTCTATCGCCCATGTGACAAGACTTAGACGTGTACTAAATAAGTCTCTATCCATGAGAAATTGGATCCGAAAATTTCTTAGATAACACAAACATGTATCAATAAAAACTTTATTTCAATTAATTTTAGGCTTTCAATAACACTAATAGAGCCTCATTGGGAGGATTATTAATGTTACCAAAATTTAATGTAATAACCATTAATTTAATTCCAAAATTATCTTTAATATCCAAGTGTTGTTAGCGTTGGGCCGTACAACCTCATTAAAAATTTGAAATTATTTTAGATACAATCCAATAAAATTCGATCATTTTTTATTCGTTGGGGCATTACATAATCATTTTATTATTGGATCCTTAATAGAACTCATAGGTTTCAAATTGATTAAATTAATTTGAATTTTCACCCATTTAATATTTTACATTAATTTATTAGGTTTTCCATAATAATATTATCTAGACATTCATGTTACTAAAATTGAAAGTGATAACTATTAATTTAATTTCAAAATTGTCTTTAATATCTTAGTGCTATCGACGTTGGGTCATACAACCTCATTAAAATTTTGAAATTATTTTAGATCAAATCCCTAAAATTCCGATCATGTTTATCCATTAGGGCATGACTTAATCTTCATTTTATTTATTGGATCCTTAATGGAGTCCACAGGTTCCAAATTAATTAAATTAATTTTAACATGCACCCATTTAATATTTTACATTAATTCAACTAGATTTTTCATAACAATATTATCTAAACAAAACAAATATTATTATGCACATGTATATATCTAATGATGAAAATATATGGCACCACCTATTCTAAATGGCATGTCAAGCATACATCACATGTTATATCTGTGACGCCCCAAAACTTGGGGGTCCCGTTGACCAACTGTTAACCCGTAGAAATACCACCTTAGGTAATCTTAGATACCAAACTAAAATATAATGATCAACCACTGGAGGTCTTTTCACACGTACTCCCAAGAAACACCCGAAACCTATGTCTCTACCGTGCTAGTGGAAGGACCTCGTGTCCACATCACCCAAGTACCTTGGTAAACATGGGAAACCTGCGGTCTCTACCAGCCAGGAAGGACCTCGTGGTCTCACATCACCTGGCATCCCGTAAACACGAAACATGTGTCTCTACCGTGCCGGTGGAAGGACCTCGTGTCCACATCACCTAAGTACCCTAGTAAACACGGGAAACCTGTGTCTCTACCGTGCCGGTGGAAGGACCTCATGTCCACGTCACCCAAGTACCCTGGTAAACACGTGAAACTTGTGCCCTACTGTGCCTGGAAGGACCTCATGTCCACGCTCACCCAAGCACCGGTAAACACGAGAAACCCGTGGTCTCCCATCAGGTCTGGAAATACCCGTCCACATCACCCATGCTAAAATATGGTAGAATGCTCCCATCACTACATAATAAGCTAGGTGGAAGAAAGGAACAAAGTATCGATAATTACTTTGTAAATATTTCCAGATTCTAGATTTTACTAAATATTCTGGAATATCAGCTGACATTTTCGACAAAAATATTTCCAGAATTCCAAAAAATTAACAAAATACTTTGAAATTAATGGAAATACTTTGTTGAACTATAAAAATGCATAAATAAGCAAATATACACTTGTTGAAGACGACCATTATAATTCTATCGGTAAATTACATCACACAACCATTTAAAACCAAAACGAAGACCGACGCGCTCCATTACATTATTTGACGGCGATCCCATCTCTTTGATGAAGACAATATTCATACCAAGACATGGGGTTGCAATAATATTGATTGTAACTTCGAACATGCCATGCATAAATATGTTGACTCCTACCCACAACCTCTCCGTGGATAGAAAATTCGGGGTTCACCCACATAGTCGTTTGAAATCCTTCTTGCATTTGATATGGAATTTGGAATGGCATTTGTGGATCATGAGAATAGTTAACCATTCCATATTCTTCACCAATAGAACCTGAAGGATGAAGAAGGCTGACCATAACCTCATCAGTGATAAGGAGGAAATATATTAGCTCATTTGATGAATCACTCTAATTGAGTTCCAAATACTCATGGACTGTAAACTCTGGCCGAGAACGCATCCTCATCAGAGTGGTGTCATCCTTCATTGCCTTCCTCTACGTGGCTTCTCTCCAAAGGCTCTAATACCGGGCCCATTTCCCAGACCTCGCGTGGCCTCTCATCTTGTGTAGCATGAGAGTGAAATCATCTTCACCTGAACGGGCTCAATGGATATTGACTTTGCTGTGGATCCGCAATATCCCCGCCCATCATTTCCAAAAGATCATTACTCATAATCGTCCCCTCCTCATCTTGAGCCATCATAACCTGTAGTAGAAGTACCATCAAAACTTGGCTCTACTACTATGTTCAAACACTTGAACTAAATGAGGGGCTAGAAGTAAATGGGGCCGGTTGAAATGAGTCCTCGTGGTCTCGACTGTACCCCACTCATGAACTCCTTCAGATAAAACCTTACTTAACATTAACACCTGCTTCTCGAACATGTGTAGCAATTCGTGGATCGCAATTTCCCATCTTCATCATTCAAATGGAGGTCTAACCCATTGAAATAGTTGGATTCTCTCTTCTTCTTCACCAAACTCAAATTTAAATTTCTAAGAATCGAGAAAAATTATTTTCTAAGTAACTTTATTCCGCCTTGCCTCCATATCACGGATCTTTAGTTTCATGTTGTAATAACAAAACCAATCAACGAGCCTAGGATAAGCAAAGCCGATTTCTTTGTTTGGTATGAATTAGAGCAAATGTGCTCCAATTTCTTCACAAGCCGAAGGATGATGTGGTTTGGGAAAGAACCTTAAGGTCAAACTCCTGAATGTCGGGAGCGTGATTTCCATACAAAACTACCATTCAGCTGCAATAAAAATTACTTATATTCAATATATAATAATAAAATAGTTATAAAATTTACTTATAATGAGAATTAACACTCACTAGGAACCATTTTTGATCTTGACGCTATTGCTGCCCGATCACCAAATCCTTTTTTTGCATCACGGAATAGTATAAGCTGTTAATTCAAAATGTAAAAAAATCTAAAATAAAAATTAATCGTGAAGAAATCGAATCAATTTCAATTAGAATTAGAAATCTCATTAATTTACCTCGCTTCCAAAATTAGAAAGGCCTTCAAAAGATAGGATCTAATTTAGAAAAACATCATGAACAAACTTGAAGTAGCTCAGTGGTTGAACCAACCTGTGTCTATATTGAAATTTTGGATTTTGGGGACATAAGATGTCGCAATAGTGATCGAGAATTAGTATGCGATAATAATATAAGTTGGCTAAAATTATTGAATGAATATCGGGCGAAGAGATATTAATTACATTCGTCGTACTAAGAGGACGCTTTTAAGAGTTCTATCCCAATGATATGATAAGTTTCACTCACTCTTTAGCTTTGAGTCGATCTAAATTTGCCTTCATAAACCGAATCAACTCGTAGAGAAATGAAGGGTACATTAATAAAGACTTTCTTCAAATCAAATCCATCTTTTAGAAGATTGTCAAGGGCAATATAATTTGTTGCAAATCTTGGCTGGTCAGACGCACGATATCTCCACCATACCGCCGATTTTCGCAAGCAACCGACCATGATTGTAAATGAAGTTGGTTATCTTTCGACCATTCCCGATCAACTGAGCAACACTATCCCTTTTACCAATGTCTTCAAACATTAAATCAATGCAGTGTGCTGCATATGAAGTCCAATACAAATTGTATTTCTTCATCAACAACTTTCCCGCTTTCACAAATGCCGATCCATTATCTGTTACAATTTGAACCACATTTGCTTCTCCAACTTCCTTGGTAATGTCCTTTAACAAACCATATATGTATTTGTTGTCTTTAATCTTATCCAACGCATCAATAGATTTCAGGAAAATCGTGTTTCAATATACCATGAAATTAATTATGCTTAATTTAGTTGGCTCCGGCCCATCCATCGCACATACTGTACATCCATATGTCTCCCCATTTCCCTTTGCAAGTTGACATAAGCTTCCCATGTCTCTTATACTCCATTTCCCTAAAGTACTTGCTTTGATTCCTCTGGCTAATGAGATGGTGGTTCGATGCCCATCCCTACATATAATACCCGAGGAAAGCTGGTTATTAAAACATATTTCATATGGAGATAATGTAATGTCATTATTAAAACATATTTCATATGGAGATCATAATGTAAAACATATTATATAATTAGACAAACTCGCTTGTTGCGCAAAGAAAATCATGCTCTAAATGTGGTGCGAACCGCAGGCGGAACACTTTCTGCGTTATGAAGAATTTTAATTAATCGTCCCATCGCTTTCCCTTTGATTGAAACTTACCTTTTGAACATATTTTTTAGGCTTTTTTGTTTTCTGTACCGAAGACTTTGTATAATGATGGTGCAATCAAG
>JAEQBH010005643.1:0-105160 GCA_016808115.1 Tetrastigma voinierianum
CATTACTATTATTCCCTTCAACTTTAGGTTTTGATCCCTTCGAATCACCTTGAATGGCTAATATTTGGTAAGCTTTCAGGGCTCATTGGATGCTTAATGATAGGCGTTTTTTGTGATGTGTATATAAAATTATGCAGAAAAATATAAAAAGAGCGCCTATTCCGCGCAAGTATACGCTTGTTAAGTAATAAAGTGTACGTAAGTACGGATATCGATCCACAAGGAAATGGGGATGCTAAGTGCCAAAATTATAATACTTCAATATCCAAACTAATTAAATTGTATAGTAAAACAAAATTTAAAACTAAACTTAATTTAAATTTCTAAATCTAACTAATGAAGTTCACAACTAAGGGATACCAAGAGATGGTAAATTCCTAGGGTACTTGGTGCAAATTCCGACAATCCTCTGTATATAAGTCAAAATTCTACTCTATCATTTCATGAAAATGCTTTCCAAGGCGTAATTCTTATCTAATTTAATTATAAGCCTCTCTCGAGGTCGAATAACCTACCAACTAACACTAGGCCTTTTGCTTCTCGGCTCAACCCCAAGCATTAGAGATGCATTAAGATCCAAAAGTCTCACACGCCTCCTAATTACCAATAATTTCTACACTATCAAGCTAATTAGGTTGATTCATCTATGTCTAGTTCTTTACTCCCTTCTCAGATCTTGCAAAGAACCACTCACCACATTGAGATTAGCCATAAATCAATACGTAAATAATCCAAGTACGACCAATAGAGGTGCATTCACAAGAAACAATAGAAAACTTAACATTAACAAATAGATATAAAACCCATGTTCAATATACAACCAAAACCCTAGATCTACGACTTAAAGCATGATAGAGGTTTGATACATCATAAACTTAGGGATAAAAACATGAGAAAAGAGGAAGAAGAAACTATAATGATCAAATGATGGTGAGTCTCGGATTTTCTTCCACAAATCTCATGATCTTCTCCCCAATCTTCAAAAACAGCTCCCAACCTCCTCCTTGGTCCCAAAGTATGGACAAAGTCCCCTTCTCCGAGCCCTAGCCGCCTCCTCCTCTTCTCTTCTTGGGTTTGAGCTTTAAAACCCACAATTTATGGGTTACCAAAATCCACCTAAAATGATCCCCAACGTCACGCTGCCTGGCAACGTCGCTACGTCGGGAAGCCGCGTTTCCCCTCGCAACGCCGCGACGTTGTTGCAAAATTTTTCTTGTTTTTTAAGCCCAACTTCGTGAAGACCATAACTTTGTCGGTCCGAACTCCGATTTGGGTGTTCTTGGTACCGCTGGAAAGATTCTCGTTAGCGTAGAATCCATCCATATTTGGCTTGATGCAATAGGGAGCTCTCATATGATGTCTAAAAACGTCAAAATACAGTGGCTCTCCTGCTGGGGCAGCGTAAATGTTTGCTGATTTTCTTCGAAGTTTTGGAACTGTATAACTTTTCTGTCAACTCCACTTTGGTGTTCTTGGTATCCATGGAAAGATCTTAAAATTTAGAATTCATACATATAAAGTTTCTGCTTCTCCAATTGGAGCTCATATGATATCTGAAAACGTCAAAATACAGTAGCCGCTTTTCCTTGTGAGCGCTTTTTCCACCAATTTTGCACACTCCACCAATGGATGACCTGGATTATATATGAACTTTAGAGCATTAGGGGGCAATTTATTTAACATAAAAACACTAGAAAAACTAATTAAAACATAGGATAAAATGAGTATTTAAGATACTCATCACACCTTCAAACTTAAATTCTTGCTTGTCCTCAAGCCAGCAGACCAACTCAAAACAAAACAAAATCAAAATGACATGAACTAAAAATAATGAGATGAGTGTGATAACATGACTCCAAATGAAAGAATCACTATGAACACAATTCTTAGCACATTAGCCTTTTCAACCAAAATTTAGGATCCTTAAACTTTTTAACTTTCTAAGGAACATGGCAGTTAAAGCATGGTAAGCAAAGCAAATCCCCAAAGTCCTAAGTAGCAATCTTTCCTGCTGAAACTGTAAGTGTGGTGATAGCATGATCTTCGCATAGCAAGGTCCTAGCACCCCCAAACTTAAGCTCAACTCACCTATTTGGGAGAAGTTAACTAAGAAAGGATAAGAACGCATCCTTTTTATTCATACCAAAATACCTAAAAATTTCCTAAATACTCTGTGTGAAGGAGAACTAGTGCCAAGAAGTTTTAGATGAGTGTTCCCGCAGCGGGATCCACAGACTCCCCACCGCCTGGTTAAGGGCACTAGGTATTAAATTCCTTCAAACTTCACCCCGAATACTCAACCAAACTCAAAGGCCCTGCCAGGAATGATCCATTTTCTGGTCTCCATGTAGCGAAAAAAAGGAAGTCAATGACTCTCTACTACTGGTTTTAAGGCATTAGGGCTTGAAAGGCTCCCTGGATCGTGTCTTGGATTCCGATTGGATGATCCACTTATTCTTAATTCATGCTTCATTTTTTTGACTTTTCTTTTTTTTCTTCTTTTTCACTTTTTCTATTGTTTTTCATTTTTCTCTTTTAGTCAAATGCCCAATGGCAACTTCTTTGATTGGGTGTCCCATCACTTTGTATGGTTAATCCCCTTTGGGCCGTTAGTTTTCGACCCAAGTGCAAAGAGTCCGGACTAAGGTGGTATACAAGGGAGACTAAAGTGTGTGTGTGATAGATTCCCTTTGATAAATAGCTTTGTAGCACAATGGAGGTGACTAAGCTAAGTCATCTATACTAAGCAAGTACACACCTGCATCATTTAAACCCATGGTCCTATTCCTTACACTTGGCATTTGAATACTGTGTTCAAAATGACCTTCATCAGGCCAACAAGGTATCAAACTCACTCATATGAGACACAAATAAATAAAATAAAGAATGAAAAGCACATGCACCAATGTAACCAAACAACTAACTAAAAACAAAGGAGGATACAAAAGTCGATTTTGGAAAAAAATTCTTAATGAATTGTCGACCACCCCCAAACTTGAAATGAACATTGTCCTCAATGTGAAACAAAAGCAAGAATGGATAATGAGTACTCCCCTGAGGTTGATCAAGTCTCTGGAAGTTAAACCAATGAATATGGCTCGCTTTGGAGGCAAAAAGGTGTTAAGAGAGGTTAGACTTTAAGTCCAAATGAAGGGGATGCTTGAATATGGTTTCCTCTTTGGTTCTTTAAGCCACCCATAATTATTGAACTTCAAGCTTTCAACCTTTTAGCTTCCAAAACCATATTTGAATCCCCAAAAACCTGAAATTAAAAACTAAAACACTGAAAAACAAAATCAAGCACGAAAATTTATATTAAAAAACTCAAAACCAATCCACGAAATAGAAAAATAAAGAAACTTTTAAGCTCGGGTCGCCTCCCCAAGGAGTCGTCTCCGCTTTTTTCGAGTCCAAATGAGACTCTACCAACTACGGATGGGTTGGTGTTTTTGCCTCCATCCTTCTCTCTTAAGAGGTGTATAGTTGTGCCCAATCAAGAACTTGAGCACATAGTCTTCCACAATCTTATGATTTTTTGATTTTCTATTTTTTTTTAATTTTTTTGTTTACAATGGTTCCTCTCAATTCATTGTTGAAGTGAATGATGTACTCATCCACCTCAGAATTTGGGATCATCTTCTCATTTTTCAATTCTTCATGCATCTCACCCCATAAAGTCATCTCCGGAAAGGTCTCTACAACCTCCTCTTTTACCTTTTCATATGATTTCGGAGAAGTCGACTCTTCCTCCTTTTCAACTAAGTCTCTCGGGTTTCGGTGATCATCATCCTCAACTTTTTAGCTTCCTGCCCCATTACCTCTTGCAGTGATTTCTTCATTGTAGCTCTAGTTTTCTTTCTCTTCCTGTATTCACCCCCAAGAGTAGATGGCGAGCTCTCATGTTGTCCGACAAAAGGACATTGTAGCCATATTCTCTCGTTCATTCATATTTTGCCACTAGTTCTTCTATACTCATACTCTCCTCTTCTTTAGGTTGTTCTTCTCAAATGTAAGTTGAGTACCGTAAGTGGCCATTGGAGCTCATCTCTTCTTTCTGTTATCAAATGGTTTATGCCGAATTTCTGGAACATTAGCCTGTCAATTCCATGAATTGAACTTGAGATGTCACACATCTGAAGATGAACTCTTTTCATTTCACTAATGTTGCCTCTAACTTTGCTCATTCTCTCATGTGAGGCTGACTTATCTCATTTGGATTAAAAACCGAGGCAACCCAACTCGAGAGTAGTCCATTTCATCCACATTGATCTTGAAAATTCAGGTCGTGCCATGGTAAATGCAAACAGTTCTTTCTTAATCATCCATAGCTTCTTCTCAAAGCTTGATTCGACTCAAGGGAGAGACAAAGAGTGTTATAAACAGATTCATGAGGTGTTTGGGTGGTGGCTCCATCCAAAATTATATTGCTCAAGTATGGGGTACCCCAGCATGGAGCATAATCCATCGATGCTATGGTTTCCACTTGACTCTCGCAATTGAGTCAGCCACTTTCTCGATGCTCATCACCAACTGTCGCATCTTAGTTGTTGCTCAAGGTGAGTCAATGCATTTGTCAACTCGATGATCGGATCCATTGTGATTTTAACCTGAAAATTTATGCAGAAAGAAAACAAAAAGTATCAAAAACTCAAAAACCACACAAATGTAATCATAAAAAATGTTTGAAGTATTAAAGAAGCACTTAGTATTGATATTAGCATAAACACCGACATTTTCCAAGAACGGCACCAAAACTTGATAAATAAAGCGTGGTATAAATGTACGCCTATGCGCAAGTGCACGTCGCCCTTGCAATATAGTGTACCTATGGTACGATATCGATCCACTGGGATAGGGTGTGTCAATACGTAGATTGCTCGTGAATATTATCCTGGAGCATAAGTGTTGTGTGAAAAGCACTTGTCCTAATGTAAACTAAACTAACTAATTTGATCTAATTATCAGGTAATGGAAAATTAGTATGTCTTCCCTCGCCACTTTCATGATTATTTCTTTAAAGATGATATTATTCAGCTTTATTTATGATTTATTAATGGCTTAGTGGATCTTGCTTACGAAATACCCTCTCTCGAGGTGTATCCTCGCCTCATCTCGCTTAGTGCGGTAGTTTAGTGTATCTCTACCCCAACCCGATATCCAAATGCTTAAATGTTCTAACCTTACCTGCCACCTTCGGGATCGGAATATCTCTATTTACCGAATCAACCGAAGGCTGCTCTACTCAGATCCCTGGGTATCCTCATCTCTCGAATCTCGGATCTCCAGTATAGTCATGCTAATGTTGGCCAAACATCACCATTTAAACGATTAACATATATAAAGTAGATGCTAACAAATTATAAACAACTTGAATAAGTAAAATACTAATCTTTAATCCATGAAAATGTGATGTGGTTCAACAAATTCTAGGTATAAATCTATAACATCCCGAATAAGAGAATACTAATATGTAATATGTAAAACATCAAGACATCATTCAAAAGAGGAAAATACAAATCACTTGGCTCTTTCTCTTCAAGATAAATGTCACTGCTTCCGATTTACGTGCCCTAGTTCGTGACGATCCCGACATACCTCAAATTCTCGCGTCTTTTGCTTTTAATGATGAGAAGCACGTAATCGCCGGGACGTCAGCGACGCTGTCATTGGCCGACTTTTATATTGTGTGTCAATCTAACGCCGACGCCAAGGCCACGACGCGGAGGATCGCCAGCGCACGCTGGAACGTCGCGACGTTTCCACCCATCTTTATGCACTTTCATCCTCTCGCCCGCACGCTTCCAAAAACTCCGCCTTTCGCACCAATTGCACCGCATTCACACCAATCGCATTTCAATCGAGACAGCCATAAAAATACGTATTTAAATGTAAAATAATGCTAAAAACGTAAGACAGACGCGGGTATAACCTGAGTGTTTTAGGCACTCATCACTTAATGTTAGAACCAGTGATGTTCGTTAGTTATCATTTATGAGCCATTGGAAGGTGAGTCAAGGAGACTTTTGTTTTCACTAATCGAGAGACACGGCTGAATGCTATTTTCAAATATATGTAAATAAGGGTCGGTTTTTTATAGCTAAATGAAGATCCTATTAGGATAACTATATGTTATCCTCCCCAATGTGAGGTAAAGACCGGGAACCCCCTCATTTGCCTAAAGAACCTAAGCCTAGTGTCCTAATACTTCAAGGGACCTCTTTCCACATTCTAATCTATTTTATTTTCAGTCATAACCATTAAAACCAACCCCTTTTTATCACAACCCTAATATCCAAACTACAATCACCAGTGTAAACCTCAATATTAGTCATTTCTACGAAGAAAACTCATCTCACGATCTCAGAGTCATGGCAATATAGTAGCAATGCTACGGTAGTATGAGGTCTTAGGTTATAAATTTTGTTAATTTAGAATACCCTACAGGCTGCGAATCAATCACAATATGAGCTTCCATTACCAATTGAATTCATTTTAAGGTTGTCACAACTCATATCAATTTATTTCTTAGATTGTCCACATTTACCCTAACAACAATCTAAAGATTAGTTACTTATCAAAAAAATATCCAAAGGCTGGCTAACCTTCAATTTCTAGTTGAACTCTTACTACAAATTTAGCAATACCTAAGCAGTTCATGTTTTATAGATGAACATGACAATAACCCTACTTCTCTACTTTTACAATTCTTTTTTTTTTTTTTTTTTTTTTTTTTTGTAATAAATAGATAGTGCAAACTATTTTTTAAAGAAACCAACTCAATTTGTGATTATCAAACTTCTATCATGTTCATAAAAGGAAAAAATGCAGCACTCATTTTTCATGGGCAATGAACAAATATTCATGTATAATTTTCACAGTTTTTTTTTTTTTTTTAAAGCAAACCAGCAAAGAGGAAAAAATAAATATAGAGAAACTGAAAGAAGCCAAAAAGGCAACCCAAAGCATAAAGGGGGCATAATATTTGAAGTTATCACAACTTAAGTCAAATTTCTTTGTTTGGACAAGGTTTCACTTTCCAAAGTGTCATCTAACCTTATCAAAGCCAATTGCGAAATTAAGTACAAGGAAATAAAAAACATTAGCACTTTCATCCACAAGAGAGAAAACAAAAAGGTCAGAATTCCAAACCAAAGGGGCCAAAAGAAAAAAGAGGAAAGCATCCAACCTACCCATCTTGTGCATGGAAACACAAAAAAATCAGCTAATTGAATAACCAAAGATGTAGAATTCATTGATTTTCCTCAAACAATGGAATATGAAATTGGGAATATTGATCGAAAACCATATGATGAAGAAGAAAGCATACCATGATTTTCATTCTCCACAAGGAGATGCTCCCATGATGCTAATTATGATGAACAGATAATGTTGTGCTATTATGGTTTAAGAGCTAACTTGTGGACCTCTTGGAATGAAACAAACCCTTGGCAAGAGATTCTTCTCATGTCCAAAATTTAGAGTAAGTGTTGATTTTTTATTTTTTATTTTTTGTTAATTTATATGTGGAATAGAATGGTTATGGGTTTTCTTGATTCAGGAGAGGGGATGTACGTTCTTTTTATGGCGTGATACAGAGATGTGTGAGAGGGCAAAAGTGGTCATCAATGATTTGAAGAGGGAGAACAAGTAATTGCAATAGGAGATTAAGGATTCGAAGCATTGTCATCCTTCTAATAGAATTGATGAGTTGAATGAATTAAATGAATTGAAGGATGGAGTTGATGAAGTCACTCTTACATGAAAATGATTTGCATTGCTTTGATTCTTGTAAAAATTATCTTCTTTGCTATTGTTGTCGTTAAAGTGATGTAAAATGTTGAGCCAAGTTCAATGTTAATGACAATTGAAATGAAAGGAAATTCCTAGTTTATGCAATCACTTTAAATGTTATTGCTTTGATTTGGTTTCTATGATTTCTTTATTCATCCTTAAAGTGGAAATATATGAGATTATTTACTCAATCACAAGTTGACAATATGTTGACCATGGTCTTCATATCCTTCATCCTCATTTGTAACCACACGATGTAACCAGCAGTCTGTTTAAAGAGGTTGTCCAAGCCCATAGATTGGGTATTGGGGACAAGCTGTTGAGGGTTCTCCCCCTTCTCATAACTCAGACACCCAGTTGCCTCAAGACCTTAAAAAAAGAGAGAAATTGGGAAGCTATGGAAGCTGAAGTAGGAAAGCTGCCAAGAGAAAATGGCAGATATAAGAGGTCTTTATAAGTAGTTGGGACTTGGGGGCTGGGAATGGTTGATGTGGACAATATGGGGAGGAAGAGGGAAAAGAAAAGGAAATGCTACAAGAACTCCAAAAGAATGGGGATGAATGAATGTGGGAGACCCAAGTGTCCTAAACCTCCGCTTCATGTTTTGGCCATGTTCTACAACTCAAAACCCACATGCTCTCACATGATTTCTTTGTGATATGTTTGTGGCCCCTTCACTATTTTACAAGAGGAACATTGCATCTGTTTCTAATAAGCCAAGAAAGCATCTGGCAGCCAAAAAAGCAACAGGACTCTACTGCATTACAACAAAAAAAGGTTCACAAAACATATAAAAGGTTCACAAAGTACCAAAAAGTACCACAAACTATATCAAGGTCACTAAAAGGTTCACAAAGTATTCATGAAGCCAACAATTTCAAAAAAAAAACTATGCCTTTTCCAGTTCATTACAACATAAAAATCGTATGTAACATAAACTATAATGCATTTCTCAGTACTAGTTTCATTTGTCTATTGAAGAAGTTGATGGAATTCCTTCTGAATTGCTTCCCTTCTTTTTTGTTCAACATACTACCCATTTATGCAACTAGTGGGCTTCTGGTAATGCATGGTCTACCTCCATGTCCTTAGAGGTGGTTTGAATGGCATATTTGCCATGTTAACAGGTTCACCATCACCTCTATGCATGATTCTTCTATTGGTTGTTGATGTAGATATTTGCGATTAACTCTCCTCAAATCATAGTTGATGTTGTGTCACTCTACATTATTAAAATATAACATTAAATTCAATTACAAGGATATCTCACACATCATCAAAGCATGTAACTTTCAATTGCACAATAAAATATTACACACACAAAATGTAACTGAACCATTCTTGTCACTGTACATATCCCAACACTTACGCCACGTGAAGCATGTTTTGCTGTTGATCTAATTTAATTTTTCAATCTTGGCCTTTTACTTCCAGTTGAGAAACTTGATGGTCTATTTTGCAGACTTGGTGGACTGGATGGGGTTGGTGGATTGGGAGTTGTAGTTGATGGTCTTGGACTGATTGGAGCTGGAATGGAAGGTGTTGGTTGCATTGGATCTAGAGTGGATGGTCTTGGTGGGTTGGATTGGATATTGGTCTAGGTTGCTTTGGAGCTAGAATGGATAGTCTTGGTGGCATTAGAGCTGTATTGGATGGTCTTGGTGGCATTGGAGCTGGTTTGGATGGGCTTGGTGATCTTCTTTGAGGCTGATGGCAGGGGTCCAAATATCTTCCTGTGTGGTGGTAAGAGAGATTAAGATCAAAGCTTGAAGGAAAAGAGGTTGAGAGAGGATAGGTAAACCTTAAGGATTCTAGGCAAGTGGTTTGAGAGAGAATAAAGAGGTTGGATTAGGTAAAAACCATGTACTATGTTAATTTTTTCGAAGTGTGAATTATTTAATTGCTCAAGGCTTATGGTTTTTCGCCTTCTTGGTGATTTTCCACCTTAAAAAATTTAGTATAATTCTTTCTTCTTTCTTTCTTGTCTTTTAGTTAGGCTTTGTTTGGAACTCGAAAAATACCGAGGAAAGAAAAAAATACTAAGGAAAATTATTTTCTTATATTTGATTTCATCATGAAAAATATAATACAAAATCAAAATGACTCAAAATTTTACATATTTTCAAATTTCTTAGTCCTTATATATCAGAGAAAAACAAATTAAATGAGTTTGAATAAATATACATAATTAATTTATTAAGTTTGAACCTATTTTTATTTTCTTTCGAATTTTGTTTCCTTCCACTTTTCCTCTTATTACATAAATGGTTTAATTGATGCTTAAGAAGAAATTTGGCTATTATCATTATGATTTATCACATATAAAAATGAGTATTTGTGTTTAAACTAATACGTCATGTTTGTAGAGTGTTGTTTCATTTGTTTGTGAGTTGCATTGATTAACTTGTTTGAAGAGTGTTAGTGTATTCATTATTGATTGTTTGCTTATATGATTGAAAAAAACAAACAAACAAACAAAATCATTCGAAAGAGAAAAAATAATAAGAAATTTATAATTATTTGAAAGAAATAGTTTTTAATTATGCAAAAACATCTTTACCCCCCAGGTGTTATCGATAGGCGAGATTGTTTTTTACGTGTGTTTTAATTCTATTTCTAATTTCTTTTAAAACTAGTTTCATTTCTAAGATGTACTCAATTGGATAATAATATCATTTATTAAAAGTAAAAACTTTGCCTAAGAATAAAGAGGAAAACTCAAGAGATCTAGGAGCAGAAACGTTATATCCCAAACAAAACTCATGTCTTAATCACACATAATTCCTGAAATTTTCTCCTTTTATTTATGATATTTGGTACACAAGAGTTGGTGTTAGATTGTAAGAAATTTTGTATCTCCCTTTCTCTCATCGTGTTCTTTCTAGCCTAATAAGATTTTTCACATTCTACCTCGAAATCACATCTCTATATCTCTTTCTACCTTTTCTTCTCAACAAACGGCTCTCTCATAAAAATCTGGCTTTTAATTTTTTTCGTTGCCATTCATACGACGCTTCTTATGTGCGCGATTCAAACGAAAAAGCATATTCGAGCATACAAAAACATCGAATCAAATCATGATCATCAATACAATACAAAACTGGAGTCATATGAGATTCTCACATCATGTAATTATTAAATGTGTAAACTTGTAACCCATTCATTATAAAGATAATATAAATGATGTACCATCATCTTCTTAAAAAGCCTTTGAAGAAATCTGATTCTACGCTCGAACGCATCACTACTAATCAATAAAGCATCATTCTTCTTTCCAAAAGAAAAGAAGAGTTGTTGGTGTCCATCCAAACAAGTTCTATCATGATGAAGCCACCAGGTTTTTCTTCTTACCCCATACAAAAGCAATGAAATAGAGGGCTACACAACCTCCAATAGTACCAAATGAGGTCTCCAAGAAAGCAGCTGAGGGGCGAGCGCTGAAAAGAGAGATAGTGATGTTCATACCAAACAACCCAACCACCACAATACCAGCGTTGATCACCATGTTTGCTGTGCTCAGCATCACTCCCATTTGCAGAAGCTGATTTTGTTTCTCATCCAACATTATATTGATGAAGTCCTCCGTGTCACCCACATATTCGCTCATCTTTTACCAAAAACCAACACCCCATTTCTTTTAATTAACTTACACCTCCCAAATTCACACACACATATTACAAGTCATTTCACTCAAATATCATAAATGGAACTTATATCCAAGGAACAAAAAATCGGATATATTGATCAATATATTGCCGAAATATTGGATATCGGTCGATACCGACACGATTTTGCCAACCGACTTTATCGGCCAAAAATCGGTAAAATCATCGATATTTTGGCGAAATATCGAGAGTATATCTCACACGCGCATGTATTAGAATTTCTGAAAAAATATCGATAAATATCGAAGATATATCGGTAAATATCGGAGATATATCAGTAAAATATTGGAAATATTGGAGATCTATCGATTATTTTGACTTAAATCAAATCCAACGGTTAAAATTGAATCACAATGGTTTTTTGACAATCCAATGGTTATTTTGACTCCAAAAAATTATATAAATACCCCCAAAATCATACAATTTCTTTACAAACTCATCCATATACATCCAAGCTCCATTTGACTCTCAAATTAATTTTTCTTTGTAATCTATCTCAATATTTTGAAAATCTTGTTATGAATTTTGTTTTCATCGAGATGAGATACATTCATCAAATAATGTAATTGAACCACATCTGGCTTCCTTAATTTTTATTTTAAATTCTAATTATCAGAATGTACTTCGATAAATTATAATTATCTTCAACAAGTGAGATATTTACTTATTTATGTTTTTTTATAGTTCAACAAAGTATTTCCATGAATTTTTGGGTATTTTATTAATTTTTGCTTTACCGATATTGTCAAAATACTCCCTGAGTATTTAACCGATATTGAGCATATCCGTAAACTAAAGATCGACATATCTCGTAATTACCGATATTTTGTTCCTTGCTTATATCCCATCATACAAAATGTTAGAGCATGAAAATTAGATGTGAGTCCAAATTCCTTTATATATAACAATGGATGTCAAGATAAGTTTGCACATTTCAACTAATCTCATGGGTCCTAAAGTTAATGGTTGGATAAAACTTATAGTAGCCCGACTATTGGGTAAACCCCAAGATCTTAGACCAATTAACCTACCCCTGAGGGTTTAGATGTGAGTCCAAATTCTAATAGTATAAGGTTGTGTTTGGTTTGTGGAAAATATTGAGGAAATAAAATTATTATTATTATTATTATTATTATTATTATTATATATATATATATATATATATATATATATATTTGATCGGTCTAATGAAAAATCTCAAAGAAAATTAAATATAAATAAAAATTACTTAAAAACTTAAATATTCTTAAATTATTTAATATTCATATTGATGAGTTAAAAAATAAATAAAATACATTTATAAAGTAGCAAATAAAAATAATATATCGGATTTAACTATATTTTTGTTGTCCTTCATTTTTTTTTTCTTTCCATCTATTTTCTTTCCATTATATTTTCTTCAAGTTTTCAATGAATATAGTCTAAGCTTTTAAGAAAAGCAATAGTCCAATATCATCTGTTTATGTAGTCCAATATTATGAATGCAAATCCTAAGAGCTTAAGCTTGTAGAAAAGTTGATAGTCCAACATAAAATAAGAAAATTAAAAACTTGTGAAAATAAATTTCCTTTCTTTGAAAGATATACCTATAAGATCAAAATATGTCATATTTCTCTCTTGTGCATAAGTTGAATATATGAAACTAGTTTAGACTCTGAACACACTGCTGGCTCTGTGTTTTTCATTGACAGGCAAATTGAACTGATATTTCTCAACATAGATTTCTATAAGTTTCGTTCTTCCAGATATTCATATTCTGAGATGGGGAAATATGCAAGCATGTTATATTTCAGCCTCTCTTCAAATATATTATTTATCACTTTTAGCCGTACTAGATGATAAAGTACACGTGCAACCAGGCAAGAAAAATGAGTTTTAGACCGAAATACTTATTTTGAAAAAAAAAATTATAAAATTAGTTTGGAAACCAAATTAATGCCCAAAGTAATGAGTAATATCATTGTCATGCACAACGGCAATTGGAATTATTAAATTGCCAAATGCCGTTGTCCATGATTCCAATAATAAAATGGGGAAGAAGAAGATGGGGACAAAAATAAAAGACTCAAATGTTGTCGTATTGACAATGGCAATTGGGAATAATTTAAAAATCAAATGCGCCGCCTCAATCAAATTCAACCAGCTCATGATTATGCATTTGAACTTTTTAAAAAGCTGTCAAAAACAACGGCATTTGCCACCATCAATCTTGCACGCCGACGATTGGGCTGACATTGGGCATAAAACTAAATTGTCATTTTTTTTCCCCACAAACACTATTTCGGTCTAAAATCAAGAAAAATAGCTTAACAGGGTATAGAATCCAACATTAACAGAAATATCAAAAAAAAAAAAAGGGAAAGGAGTAAGGAGAAAGAGACTTACATCAGACAACTTCTGCAAGATGCCATCTACTTGTACAAAGTAGGCTTCCAAAAGCATCTCCAACTCCTCGATATTGGGCTTAAAGAAGGTTTCAGAGTTACTCTCAGACTTGGATTCTTCACTCCTATTGATATAGTATTATTAGAAATAAAAGTAAAACCATTAGTAAGCAAGCATGCAATGACTATTTTCACAAGGCAATCAATGTATGGTAAATCAGAACTACACTGTAATTCTTGTTGATGTCATGCACATTCTTTGATATTTTAAAATATGGTTATATTTCCATAACCTGTTTGTCTTAGAACTGGATCATTAACATGTCCATTTTGAAATCGTTGACCCCTAGATTAAATACCAGGACTGACATGCACATCTTAATGTCTATGTTATAATTAAAAGGTTCAGGCCCAACAAAATCTCACTAATTCATGCATTTTCCAGTTTCTCACAAAATGACTTAGAGAAAAGTGCAGGCTTGAAGTTTTGATATATAATCAAAGTAAAAACCCATATGTTCGAATTTTCTTTTCCCCCCTTACCGAGTACTAAGTCACTAAAAGCCACAGAAAATGATAAAGGAAAGCTCTCAAGAGTAAACTTTGGCTCTGATACGAAAACTAATGTAAAAACAACCCTATGGTGATTGTTTATAATCAAATAGGTAGACTAAATTTTTTATCTTTTAAGGTTTAAGGAGAGGAGCAAGGAATAAAATTTATCACAGAAAAATAAAATAAAATAAATAAGATAAGAAGAAGAGGTAGAAATCTTAGAAGAGTTTCATTTGGAAGAAAATCAATGGAGTCTCACCATTGAAAATTGCAAAGTATGCAAGAAAATTTAATATTATTAATGATTCCTCGAAATTTTAATTTGTATAATTAACCTTATTCAAAGTCTAGAAATCTAATAACCTATTATGACTATAATTCTAATTGTCTACGACCTGATTAGCTATTCTAATTTAACTTCAGCAAAGCTAATCCTAATTAAATTCCAGGTGACAATAACCCTACTGTAATTGCAACAAATACTAGTTTCTTTCTGTGTATATCTTGGAGATTCATCCTCATCAAATGGTTTGACCTATTGGTTAGACAGTGAAAATTCTTTTTAGAAAGAAGAAAAAGAAAAAAGAAACAATCTTAGTGCCTCAACAAGCACCTCCTAGCACCAAGATGCTAATTCTAACAATAATGGTTTATATTACCTATAAAAAATAAATTAAAAAACAAACAATAATATTTTGCGTTAATCATAACCTAAAAGCCTTCGGGTTCCAACCTCGAAAATTAATTGTTTTATGTCAACTGCAAGCAATGGGGAGGATTTATGGAGATTCTAGGCTCAAATTGTCTTCAACATGAACAGGATCATCCAAGATGAAGAAGTTACATTTGCCCCCCTCAGTTTTCAAACATATATACGTGCCGCTTAACATAGAAAAGTAATTTTTACTCATTCAACCTCAAATATTTTATTTTCATGGAAAGAAAATTCGTTTACTCCTGAAGACCTATACTAAAGATGCCTATTTGACATTATGTGGACAGATGCAAAGCATATAGGCTATTCTCAGAAATGTTAGAATCAAATCAATGATCACCTTTCATCATCTTTTTCAAGTTCATCATTGCATAATTCCTCTTTTAGAGATGACTGCTCCAAAGAGGGGCGAACAAGCTTTTCTGTCAAAAACATCTCAGCCATATCATTGTCATCATCAAGAAGATGTTCAAGCTCATCTCTAACCTGCAAAACACAAGAAAATACTAATTGATATTTTATTTATACATGTCATTGTCCAATGTGCAGAGTATCTTGGTGTGTATAGGTAAAATTGAATTCAGCTAGAAAAAAACTGCAGAAATATTTATTGTGAAAGAATAAGAGAAAATAATACTTTTCTTAATGAATGAGTGTATAAAATATAGTATAGGTCCTACCTATTCATATACAAAGGTAGTGCACAAAAAGGGAAACAATACCAAGGACAAAAAAGGAAGAAAATAATATACAAGAAAGGAAATAGTCAAACGAAGGAAGTAGTCAAGCACTGGTACTCAACACTCCCCCTCAAGCTGAAACATATAAATCATATGCACCAAGCTTGTTGCAAAAGTATCAGAGCCATGGAAGGTTCGGGTTAAGGTCTTGTCATGATTCTGGTTTTTCCCGGCTTACACGAAGTTTATATATATATATATATATTCACTTTCCTCTATTCAAAGGTTATGTCTCCAATTCCGACAACCCATCTAGTGGCTAGGCCTCTTTACGGCCACCCCACCTTCATTGCAGAAAGCATCATAACTCTCCGCCAACGTCCGAAAAACTCGTTGCGGGAAAAACTTTATGACAAACTTTTCCAGCGACTGTCTCAACTCCAACCAGCAACCACACCATCAGGATCGTAGGGACCTGATCTATCCTTCGGCATCAGAAGATCAGCAACACGCCACCATGCACATCATTTCTCTCCGGCAGCATCTCTCACGCCCCGACGCATGATGGCGAATGGGACCACTTCTGGCGATAGCGCTCCACTTGAAGCTTCGTCAACCGCCGATCTATCTACCTGTCACCTTGCTTCTCCACTTTGGTGTCGGAAAATGCCATTTTTTCCCTTTTTTCTCTCAGGAGACTGGTTCTAGGGCTTTTTTGTCACTTGAATCCTCTCTCTTCTTGTGTTTTTCAACACTCTACAACACATTTAGGCCCTTGGGAGTTGTTTGTTCCTTCTGGAAGTATTGGTTTGTTGATTCGGTCGATTTTCTACTGATTTCTCTTCTCTATGGCTGCCAAAGGGAGCTCATCTACACCTCCGGGAGTTATCCTTACGCCCAACGAGTATAAGGAGTACTTCCACCTCACTCAAGCAACCAAATCTACATTCATTTCGTCTGTTACCCAAATCGGTAATACCTCTATTTTCTTTTCTTTTCACATTCATCTAAACCCTGGATTCTTGACTCTAGAGCATTTGATCATCTTTCTAGTAATAGGGACATTTTTTCTTCTCTTACCTTTTCTTCTCCTTTACCCATGGTTACTTTAGCTAATAAATCTCAAGGCATGCCCTCTTCCTTCTTTACCCCTCCTTACTTCTATCCTTTATATTCATGATTCTCCTTTTAATCTGATTTCCATTAGTAAGTTGACTTGTGATCTTAATTGTTTGATTTCCTTTTCTTTTTTTATAACTCTGTCACATTGCAAGACCAAAGTACGGGGAGGACGATTGGCATAGGACATGAGTCTCAAGGCCTTTTTCATCTCGGCTCTAATACCATGTGAAAGAATAGGAGAAAAGAATATTTTTCTTATTGAATGAGTGTATAAAATACAGTATAGGTCCTATCTATTTATACACAAAGGTAGGGCACAAAAAAGAAAACAATATCAAGGACAAAAAAGGAAGAAAATAATACACAAGAACGGAAATAGTCAAACAAAGGAAGTAGTCAAGTTCTAGTACTCAACATTTATTATAAAAATTGAGAAGCAAATTTCAGACTCTTTTGTAGTGCTAATTATACGAGTGATCAATTCAAATTTAAAACGTAAATTGTTTATAAAGTTGAAGTTGGACATAAAAACTTAGACTACTGCATCTTTCAGGTTTTATCTATCAAAATCAGACTAATTAGGAGCGATGAACAAAGGTCCCTCGCAGAAGTTCCCAAACTTCGAATCACTTTTCTTGGGATAAAGAGCTAAGTCACATATTATTGAGTTTCATAAAGGAGACAATTTTAGAAGTCATGCACAAAACTAAACACAAGAAAATTGAACCCCTCATAGAATTATGTTAATCTAACACATGTCCAAACCCATGAGTTTTGAGGTTGTTGTGTCTGGCCCTCCTTATCCACTAAAAAAATGATACCATTGTGTGTCCTTAATACAAAGTCACTGTCAATCACATTCCGTATGCTATTCCCCAGTATAGAACTATTACCCTCCTCGTTAATCAAGATTCTTAATTGTGAATTCCGTGAATAGAAAAGGGATAATTTAAATTATTTAATCTTTTTCACTGAAAGCATACAGCCCGAATAATCATAAATCAACCATAATGTAACATAATAGAGGACTGTGCTCCAATTTCCCCTCAGTTTGAAGGTGACAGAACTTCTGAAAGAAAGACAGAAAGGATTGCAGTAATCAAAAACTCTATGGAAGGGTGCCAAACAAATGATATATTAGTCTCTTTAATGAGTAACTGGAAAACATCCAATGTTTCTTTTCAAGATACTGAAATCCAGCTATTCCTACACTCTATGCAGTGATATACTTAACCTAAACATTATGATCAAAAGAACATAAATAGTTTGATTCACCTGCCTGAAATCATGAACTTAGAAACAAGAAATGTGTATGTCATTTGTAAGAAGATAATGGTAAGTTACCACCAGAGAATCACGTTCCATGAAAAGCTTTGAACTGACTACCTTCATCACTTTAATGGCTATTTTGCCCACCATTAAGAAAGCTGGAATGAACTCCCAAAAAAGAAAAATGATAAAAGCACTCCCAGAAATAAATATTCCTAATAAGACATTGAGCTTCCATTTATAAAGCTTTAGAAACTTGAGGTAAACATTCCATATGTATGTCATATTTCTCTGCAATGTTGCACCCAGTAGCATGTGAACCCCTAAAATTGACAGATTAAAGGAAAAGCGTGCTTTTTCCATCTCTTGCTTGGGTCTGGCTGTCAAAGTGAAATTCAAATATTTATAAAAATCTTCATTATATCAACAATATAATATTAATTACCTTCTGCACACGACCAGATATTGCAACCAAGCGACTCTTTATCTGTCTAACACGCTCAAGATTGAGTGTGCTGATATTAGAAGTCAATTCATCCATCGTTATTATGCTCTCTTGCTCTGCGTTTGGGTGGGCCCTATGAACAAAAAAAAAGCATAATGACATTTTATAAAGATATAAACTTAGAGCTGATGATGATACAAAGTTATGAGATGCAAACTCAAGACGGAAAAGGTATGATATTCTTAGCACTGGAAATAAAAAATTAATGTATGTATTGTAGCAAGAAGTCAGGCAACAATTAGAATTTGGTTTGTCTATATATTTTGACCTAGTCATCCAAAACCTTGCAATTCTCTGAACTGGGGAGTTCAACAATCTTAATTCACCATTTAGAACTAACATTAGCAATATCCCACCCTGAAATACTCCAGTAATTACCTCTGAAGTATCATCTCCTGCAGCCTGTGATGCAAGGTTACTTTACAGGTTGGGCGTACATGTTACACTTTGCAAACACTGGATTCTATTGAATATGTGCTATAGAAATACCAAGTATATGAATGATTAGATTTCAAAGTTCTAATAACAACAAATAGAACAGAAAAATACAAGACCAAATCACACCAAAAACATAAAAAAATATGTTGAAACTCTCAATTATAAAAATAGAGGGGGGTGGCTTGCCCATGAGTTGCTAATCAGCTCATTCACAAACCCCCTCAAAGAGGCCACCCACACCCCACTTCCTCTTTTGCTTGTTTTGTGTATGTGAAATGTTGTGCTTGTCATTCAATAAACTATTTCAGATCAAAATACCATCACATTAATCAAGGGCATGTGTCATATTTACACATCAATCAAATTTAAATAATCTAGCCATACAGTCCATCTACTCCCAATAGCAAAGAACTCTACAAAATGCTTAGATTACTTCTTGGGAACTGACCAAATAAATTTTTTTCTATTGGACTTCCTATTAGTCCTACCATTATTTGTCTTCAAAGGTTGATATGCCAAGCCTCACTCTCAATTTGTGATGGTTGTCCCTTCACACCATTAATTCCTTCAGTGAGTCCCTTTATCCTGTACTTGGAGCTCTGTTCAGGCCAATTATCAGAAAATTTTTAAATTAACAAAATTAACCCGTGATCTTCACTCTGTGCTAATATTTCTAATTTCAACTTATCAATAGATAGCCAATTGATTCACAATATCAGATGGTAAAAGACCTTATATGAGCAAAGAATGTAATTTGTAAAACCACATACCTCTGACTCATGCAGCTGTGCAAGTTGATTCAAGACAAGCTTCTAGTGTTTGAACTCAATTGTAACGCCTGGTCCTCCAGCTACGGATTGTCCTCTGGGTTTTAGGCTGCCCCTCTCTTCACATCATTTAGCACTTCAGGGGGAAACACAATCTTTGAGATGCCCTTTTTTTCTTGAATATGCTACTGAATCATTAAACTATGTTCAAGGGTGAGCCCCAATTAGAACCTTTTCGTGTCTTTGCTACTGTTTTCCACGCTCTTTACAAAGAAAACAAATACAATCTCTACCAAACTACCCTGGAAGCCTGTTGTTATTAGTTCAAAATTGAAACCTGCATGATTATCACTACAAACCTCACTCTCAAACCCTAGTGGTTTATAGAATATACTTAATGCATTCAAACCCAAATTCTAGGGCTTGAAATTAAACACTATAAGTAGTTATTTATAGAACGATCTGGTATAAAGCTTAAACTTTCAGGCAAAATCATAGCTGAACGGAGAATATTTCACTGGTTATTTTTAAAACGTAAATTTAGCTCAATGAAGCAGAGCATGCTCCATCGAGGAATCACCACGATTTCAACCATTGAAAATCAGAGCAAGCTTTGTACTGATATGCTCTGTTTGCATGACGCGGTGTCAGCAAGATCTTCAACAAACTGCACAATCAAAGGATTATTATTCACCATCAACACCTCCTTAGCAGTGATAATGGCCTTGATGTGCTCCAAGTTGATCACAATAGCCCTCTCCCTCCCGAGTATCGTCGACGGATACGACAGCACCGGATCGAGAACCCGAAGATCACGCCCGGGAAGCCCAGTCCGCCGCATCACTGAATGCTTCCCGAGCTCCTCCAAATGCGACTGCCCGGACTCCAAGACCACGAGCCATGGCCGGATTCCAATCCCTTTCCGCCTTGTCGGCGCCGGAACAATGGCGGATTTAGCCATCTCTTCCTCTGCGCTGGGTTTGGAAATCATGTTAGGTTTTCCAATGCTGCTAGGTTCTTCTTTTTCCTCAATTATTCCAGAGAATATTATGCACCTGTCGTGATAGTTAAAAGGGTTATGCCGTAACGGAAAGTGAGTCAACGAGAAATTGCCTGTTAATCAGATTTTCAGCCGCTCTTGTCATTCTCCACTGACCACTTGATGACGTTCTCATTCTTTGTTTCTTTCTTTTTATCTCCCTTTCTAATTTCAACTGGAAACTTCCTGCTCCTTTCCCATCTTGTTTGAATCATCCTCTCTAAAAAAATTAATAATATAAAGATGATATAAGATACGATTTGTGGTCGCTTTTGTTTTTTCACTTAATACCTGAAGTTTAAACACTTTTAAAGATTAAACCCATTTTAAAATTTTGGGCGCTTATCACAAATTTTAAAATTCGAACATAAAAAACAAAATATTCGCTTTTTCACGAAAAACTACTTTCCACTTAACAAAAAAAACTTAATTATCATCTAACAAAGTTAGTGCGGTTAAGAATACATGCCAACACAGTGATAATAAACGTAGAGGTTGGGGATCTGCACGTCCATTCTAACCCGCCGTCTTATTTTACCTCAAATCGTTACCAAAATTAACAGATAAGAAAATTCCCAACCTCCTTTGCCATATTTTATTATTTTTTATTTTTATTTTTTATTTTTTTATATTTGATTTTTTATTTTTATTATATTAAAATTAATATATTTCATAAAAATAAAAATATTATGAATTTTTGCAAATTATTTATTAAAATTACTCTAATTATTATTATTATTTATATTAAAGTATAAAATGAAATAATAAAAAAAATTATTTTTAAAATATAATCAAGGCGGGAAGTAGAGTAAATAACAATTCCAACCCGCTCTTAAACCCGTCTCATATTTGAAAAAATAAATTCAAACCCGCTAAAAACCCGATTATAATTAAACCAAACTTATCTCATTAAGGAGCTTAGGGGATTGGGAAATTTCCAGAAACCAGCACTGTTCTTTGTCATCCCTACTTATTACCCAACAAGAAAAACAACAACTTCACTGGAATGCACAAGACTATTCAGTATTAAATTCAAAAAAATATATATATATTTAGCATTAAGTAAAAAAAACAAACACCACCTTATATGGGTTTGTAATATAATACTACAATCGATCCTATTATCCAAGTAAATAAAAACTCCCATGATATTACATAAATTATTTACCCAAATTATAATATTTTCATTTTCAACCTACATAAAATTGTATTTAATGCAACATGGTTCATTTCCTTTTTTCTAAATTAACTAAAATTTTAAATTTTGGAAAAAATTGAATTGAATTGATTCAATCATTCATTTGTAAGCTTCCACGTATTCTGTATTTCAAGACAGTTTATCCTTCTACAGTGGGTTTATTTTCCAATCCTTCATCAAAATTCTTCTGAAAAACAAAAACAAATAAAGTGAAAACTCCAATACTTTAGTAGAATATTTGTTTATTTTCAGAAAATAATATGTTATGTTATAATATAGAGAATTGGAACAAATATTTAGAAGGCTAATATTTGGTGAGTGGATGAAATAACAGAGAGGGTAGTAGAGGTAGTGGTGGCAGGTAGTGTGTTAGTATGCAGAAGAGGAAAGATATATATATATATATATTAAATTCCTAATAATTTCACAAAATGATCAAGATTTGATATTCATGAAGGTTACATCATTATGTAATATCAGAAAATGTTACCAATAATTTGTTGTCTTATTATCTATATAAAAATCTTAATTGGGGGAATTTGAAAGAAAATGAGAATTAATTTTTCCTTGGTGGAAGATGTTATTTCAAATTTGTAAGTTTTATTATTCAATTAATTTTTCAGTAAAAAAAAAGAATAAATTCTTTTTCTTTTTTGGACGTCAAAAAAGAATATATTCTTACCACTCATTTTAGGAAAACCATCCCTTTCTTACAACTAACATTTATCGGATTCGGTTTATTCGATTCATTAATGCAACTTTTTAATCATTAATGCGACTTAACTTTAAAGAAAAATATTGTATTTGATTCGAGCCATATAAAATGTAATTGGAATCTTAATTTATTAAAAGTTTAAAATCAATAAAATCTGCTTGATCTTGATTTATAGATACACTTAAATCGATTGATATTGATATGATAATGTCACCCCCTTCTCTCATCTGAAACCCTAATTTCTTTCATTTTTTCTTTTCATTCATGTTAGAAAAAAAGTTAGTTTTTTGGTCTTCCTTGGTTTAAAATCATTCCTTATTATTTCGTCTAATCAAATTTAGGTTTCTCTTTTAATAAAGTGGTTTATTTCACCCGATTTTAGTTTTTCGTTTTATTTTCCATTACTTTCTTATGTTTTTATCGTCAACTTGTTGCAGCATATGACAATTATGGTTGTTCGTTATTTTGTTTTTTAGTTTTTGTGTCGGTGATTTAGATGGTAATGCTGCTTCGATGAGACAGAGAAGTCACTTCAAATTCCTGTTAGTCAGTATATTTCCATTAGAACCTAAAACCTTATGTATTATAGGCAAATTAGGATTATCTCTTGTGTAAGTCTTAAGCCGTTTTTTCTTACAAGTAACTTGGATGTTGTGTTATCCTCTAATTTTTTAACAGTTTGATCTATGTGTTAAGATGTAAATGTATTATTATTCTAAATCAGTAAATTTTAGTTTGCGTTGTCAAAAAAAAAACTTAAATCGATTGAATTCGATTAGGTTTAAAAATCGACGATAAAGTTCTACCACATAACACTATTGTATTCCAAGGCTTAAATTAAAGACTACTTAGTTAAGTTAAAAGAGAAATCATAGTCTTACTTACTTGTTCGATGATATTGGTTTAGTCGATTTAACCGATTTTATTCGCACCCCTACTTTTTAAAGAGGTATTATTAGTATTTTAATATGTAACAAAAAGTGGTTCAAATTTCTAATGAGAAAGGCTCACCATGAATTTGAAGAAAATTAAGAGGAGGTTTGATTTTAGGATTTGTTTTTTCATCTTAAAAAGTATTTATGTAAAAATATTGGAAGTTTAATAACTTTAGAAAAAACTTTTACAAATACGAATCAAACAATTGCTTATTATATTTGCTGGAGAAATACTTTATAAGTAATTCTTTTAAAAACACTTTTAAAAAATTGATAATTATGCTTTAGGATTGATGAGCTCTTTTTTTTTTAAATTATGTTTTTTAGAAACATCACCCTCTATTTCCGTCATTTATCTAAATTAAATATTATTATTTTTAATTAAATTTATAAGATAATATCTTATTTTCGGTTATTTTGAAAACATACTTAACAAAATTTTATTTTTTACAAATTTATTTATTCATTGTTTTTTATCAAAATTTTGTTTTTGTGTAATAAAGTAAATTAACTTCTTTAATATATAAATACATTCACTTATAGCAAATATATATATATATATATATATATATATATATATATATATATATATATATATATATATATATATATAGAGTATAGCAGCATATATATATATATATATATATATATATATATAGTAATTACTGTACTTTATTTAGTAATTTTCAAAAAAATAAAACATGCTCGTAAATCTTGTTTGAAAATGATTTCAGGAAGCCTTTAATCTAAAAATGTTTTTAAAAACAGTGTTTGACAAAATTTATAAAATATTTTTAGCATTTTGGAAAATCAGTTACAGTGTTTTTCAGGAAAATATTTATAGAGATTTATTACTTTATAAGTGATTTTCCTTAAAATACTTTAAAAATATCAACCATAAATATTTAAATAAAATAATATTGTCAAACTCCACTCCATAGACCAAAAGACACACATCCTGATTTATCTTTAACCTTTTTTATTTAGAGGTAAAATAATTTCTTCATCATCATTTTTTGCATTTTTTCGCTTCTTTTGTGTCTAAAATGACAAAAGAAAAAATGAATCTTGATCTTGCTTTTGATAATATGTGTGGATGTGATATTTAATAATATATTTTGATGTTGTTTTTAGTATTTGAGAAGCTCCCCACATATAATAATAATAATATTTTTTTGAACATAAATAATAATAATTTATAACAAAACCTGTCAATAAATAAACAAATTGGAATTACGTGCACATAAAACATAACCATATCATTTAAATTATGTAATTGTGACATTAATTATAAAATGATTGAAGACATGACAGGACATGTAATAAATACGATTTCATTGCCCTATCAATATTGGATAAACAAATACTAAAACACAAATTGAAAATGATTTTATCAAATGAATAGTATTTAAAATTAGAGTTTATACTTGATAAGTTTAAAATAAAAGGTACTTTTACATGCCTGTAATTACGTGCCCGTGGAACGAGCCTTTGAAGCGGGCTGACATCCTCCACGCCGGGGGGGCGTGCAAAAGCCTCACCCTGTAACCCGGCCCATAATGATGTCCCGGGTTCTCCCAAGGCGAGCCTAGAGCCTAAACTCAAGCCTAGTGGGAGTCGACCTCAGTGACGTGCGAACCCGCTGATCACCACGAAACAGAAGAAAGGAAAACACTCTATATTCGCATCTGACATACCAATTAAGGAAAGAAGAATCCCCCTACGACATGTACCTTCACCATTTCTCCAAATATTTGGTCAAGTGTATAAGGGCGATAAGGAAGAAAAGATCCCCCACCTAATGGAAGTATTCGCTTGGAAGCAAGAGGACATGGGAGGAATTGACCGAGCAGTCATCACCCATAAGCTAAATATCAACCCCTCCTTCAAACCAGTCAAACATAAAAGAAGAACCTTTGCCCCAAAGAGGCAGAAGGCGATCAATGAAGAGGTCAGCAAACTCCTCCACGCCCGAGCTATCCGGGAAGTAGATTACCCCAACTGGCTAGCTAACGTAGTTCTTGTCAAACAGGCAAATGGAAAATGGTGACTCTGCATTGATTTTACTTACGTCAACCGAGCCTGCCCGAAGGACAACTTTCCCCTACCTCGGATCGACCTCATAGTAGACGCCACCTCTGGCCACGAGCTCCTTAGCTTCATGGACGTTTTCTCAGGCTACAACTAGATCAAGATGGACCCTAATGACCAAGAGAAGACCTCCTTTGTGACGGGACAGGGGATGTATTGCTATCAAGTGATGCCTTTTGGGTTGAAAAACGTAGGAGCCACTTATCAGAGGCTAGTAAACAAGATTTCCATAAACAAATTGGCTCATCCATGGAGGTGTATATAGATGACATGCTAGTGAAGTCAATCAAGGCAAAGCTCCAAGTCAACCATCTGGCCGAGGCGTTCCAAGTCCTGAAGGACTACAAAATGAAGTTTAAACCCAACCAAGTGTGCTTTCGGAGTCTCTGCAAGGAAGTTCTTGGGTTTCATAGTCAACAATAGCGAAATAGAGGCTAATCCAAACAAAATAAGAGTCGTGCTCGATATGCGACCGCCCTCAAACACTAAAGAAGTTCAGCGCCTAACCGGGATAATAGCTGCGCTGAGTGGCTTTGTGTCCAGATCAAGTGACAAGTGTCAACCCTTCTTTCAAATTCTGAAAAAGTCCTTTCAATGGGATGCCCACTGTGAGGAGGTGTTCAAAGCGCTGAAAACCTATTTGGGCTCCCCCCATATTCTGGTAAGCCCCTCTGAGGGAGAACTCCTCACGCTCTACTTAGCCGTTTCCGATTTCTCGACTAGTGCCGCCCTAGTCAGAGAACGGGATAGAACACAGCAACCGATCTATTACTACAGCCGAGCTCTGAAAGGAGTAGAGGAAAGGTACCCGAAGATGGAAAAGCTCGTTCTAGCATTGGTGACCACCTTGAGAGCTTCGACCGTACTTTAAGCCCACACTATCAAGTTCAGCAGAACACCAGATGAAGCAAATGTGCACAGACCGGAAACCTCTTAAAGACTAGTGAAATGGGCCATAGAGGTTGAGCGAGTTCGACGTGATACAAGCAGAATAGCGATCGAAAGACAAATTTTAGCAGATTTCATCATGGAATTTCACCCTCGCGGGAACCTTTGAAACCTTGACTACGCGTCAGGCCTCCCCATATGGAGGTTGTCCGTATATGGGGCTGCCAATGCCCATGGAAGTGGAGCAAACGGTCCCGACCTCGGGATCGGATCGACGTGGAATATGTACTCAGATTCGAATTCCAGGCCTCCAACAACGAAGCCGAATATGAAGTCGTCATTGCTGGACTAAACCTAGCCCACTCTATGAAGGTTGATCAACTAGAGGTATGCAACGATTATCAATTGGTGGTAAAACAGATAGAGGATGACTACGAAGCGAAAGGCAAAAAGATGATCCGTTATCTCAAGAAGGTACGCGAGTTGCTCAAAAAAATTTCATACGGGTCTAGGTCAAACACATCCTTAGGACAGAGAATTCACGGGCGGACGCCCTAGCTAAGCTAGCAACAACGCCACAAGAAGATTTGGGTGACAGAGGTTCTGAGTCGAAGACACCTCATGGAATGGCAATGAGACGTCAACGAGCGAGGTCCTCCTAATAATGACCGCCCCGAGTTGGATGGATCCCATCTAAGACTACCTATTGAACGGGATATTGCCAAGCGTCAAGAGAGCTTGATCTAAACTAAAGAGACGAGGTCGGCCCAGGTCGCTCTTTTGCGGGGACCCTTTATAAACGGGGTTTTTCCACCCCTCCTCAAATGCATAGGAAAGGAAGATGCCAACTACGTACTAAGAGGTGCCTGAAGGCACATGCCTTGCAACCATGTCGAGCTCGGGCCTTGGTAGGAAAAACCGCTTAAGCAAGGGTATTACGCCCACGATACTGAAGACGCCACGGGAACTAGTCGGGGAAAGTGCGAGACACCTTAAGAGCATGCCAAGATCTCTCATCTCCCAGCCGGACACGGCCTCGAGTTATGGCCTAGCCTCTTGATAGTGGGAGTTGGACATACTCGGGACCCTGCCCATTGGAAGGGGTCAATGCAAATTCGCTATTATAGGAGTGGACTACTTCACTAAATGGGCTGAGGCCAAGCCATTGGCGATAATCACTGAGCAAAAGGTGCGCAACTTCGTTTGGCGATCCATAATCTGTAGGTTCAAAATCCCGAAAGCGCTGATATCAGATAATGGAAAATAGTTCGACAACCAGAGATTCAAAAGCTTTGCTTATTGAGGCTTTGGAATCGAAAATTATTGTTAGTCCACGAAACACCCGCAGTCTAATGGACAAGAAGAAGTCGCTATAAGGACTCTCAAGGCAGCATTGAAGACTAAGTTGGAAGACCATAAGGGAAAATTGGTGGAATACCTCCTAGAGGTACTATGGGCATACAGAACTACACGCAAGTCTGCAACTCGAGAAACTCCGTTCGCCTTGGCATTTGGCACCGAGGCGGTAGCCCTTGTTGAGGTTGGGCTAGAGTCACCTAGGGTCAAGTTCGCGAGTACCGAGCGCAACGAGGAGACTCTCCGCCTGAACCTTGATCTCCTAGAAGAGAAGCGTGAGCAAGCTGCAGACGCGAGGACTACCAGCGAGAAAACAGGTATTATGATCGGAGGTCATGCTAATAGTTTGAGGCCAGGTGACCTGAGTGACCGAGAGCTCACCGCGACGGAAGGACCCTACTCACGGGAAGCGGGACCCAATTGGGAAGGACCTATGTCATATCGCGGTAATCGTCTACGGCAGCTATGAACTCCAAACGAGAGGAGGAAAGACCTTGCAGCTTATCTTGGAATCTGCCAGGCACCTCAAGCGGTTTTACCCCTAAATCTCCAATTGTGCTTATTAATAAAACGCAACAGTTCTACTTCCGCTCAAATAACAATTTTGCTTATTTTCGGTCTACCAACTTTCGCAAATCATAAAGAAAAAACCAGGAGGCTTGGTCAGTCAAAAACCTACGGGACTCAGAAGGGCTCGGGGAGGATACAAAAAAAAACCATTAAACAAGTACACACGTTTTCAAAAGACTGTACTTTTATTACAGTTGTCTCAGAAAATTACAATCAGCAAAGCAGTTCTCTACATCTCAGAAAATTACAATCAGCAAAACAGTTCTCTACATCTCAGAAAATTACAATCGGAAAACACCCAGTCAAGGCAAAAACCACAAGAAAGAGAGAAAAATAAAAGAAGGAGAAGGAGAAAAGAGGGGAGGAGAGGTATAGCGAGGAAGGCAGACCTTGAAGGCATTCAAAATCGCCGCCCCTCCAAGCATGACCCCTGACCCAAATCCATCAAATGGCAGGGCTAGGGAACAACGCAACTCCCACAACTAGCGGGACTAGGGAACAAAGCAACCCCAACAAATGGTAGAACGACGAAATCAAACGTCGGCTACGACCTAAGCAGACCGCTGTGGTGTCGGACCACGAAGCTTCGTCATATGCGAACCCCTACCTTTGTTGGAGAGAGGAAGGAATTTGAGGAAGCAGTGCTACAAACCATTGAAGGAAGAGGCATTATTTATAAAAGAAGCACAGGCAGCAGGGAAGCCATGCGATGCAATTCAGATTCTCCGAGAGGCCCAGGCATTTAAACCACGCACACTTTCCCAAGGGAAGGAGGCGAAAAACTCACGCCACGTAGCTCAGTTCGGGAGCCCCGGAGCTCGGATATTAAAGAGCCACGTAGCTCAGTTCGGGAGCCTCGGAGCTCAAATACTGAAGAGCCACAAAGCTCAGCAAAAGAGCCACGTAGTGTTAGAATCCAGTGATAAGAAAACATAGCGGAAATAAAAATTTTAACGCTGAACTGCATTAGGATCCAAGCGGTTTAATGAAACTAAACAATGAATCAAGGGAATCCAGATCTTACCTCTTGTAAACCGAATCCTTTTCGACTAGTGCAGATTTCCTTGATCACACACACGTTGAAACACAAACGAGAAGCGATCCGGCTGACAGGCTTGAGCGATCACGGTGTCGCGAAACGCCTCTAAAGTATCCACCACGAGCGATTAATGGATGGGATGGATGTGCTAGCACCTTATGATAGGTCTTTGTCCCACGAAGCCAAAGACACCTTAGTGTCTTCAAAACTCTAAAGAATTCTCTCTCAAAAACCCACTTCAAAGAACCACTTTATTTTAGATGATAAACCCATTATTTATATCAAGCCTCCTAAGCTTCTTTTATTAAAATGAATTTAAACCAAATTCCATTAACTATTAATGGGCTTGGAGCTGTCATGGGCTAAGAGAGCCTAACATCCCATTATAGCTCATTCTTATGTGACCCTATAGGTTCACTCAATGTTGCGATCAGGCCCAAATCATATTCTAAGCCACTTAAGTTATAATTGGTCTCTAGCAAGACATTATAACTACCCAAATCAAGTGAATTTGATGACTCGAAAAACCTTACCATAGTATGATATTAGTCCTTTGTCACATGATTTCTCGATTAAGCACAAAGCATGGATGGAGTCATCTTTATACAACTTAATCGTTTCTTGATTCTCAAGTAGACTGACTAAACAAATGATATTGATAACTTCTATCAATCTCATTCGAGCACAACCATGCATTTCTTAGTTTTACTTATCAAGAGGCCAATAGACATCTCACTCAATTAAGAGCGGGGGAAATTCCTTCACTATCACTCACATTCCTCCATGATTTCTTGCATGCTGACCATAGCTGTATTACTATCTGTTAAAGAGCGTCGCTCGCTACGTCGAGACATGAAGTTCCTCATGTAGGAATCATGGTGGTCGGGTCGAAGGACTCAAATACCCTCTTTGCAATGAGAATTCTTGATGACATAATCCATGCGGTATTTCTCACTAATGGTCAGTCCAATAACATGAACTTAACATGTATTTATGCTACAAGTAACACCTTATGTTCATGACCTGACCAAGCGTGGTCTTTTCTCGAGAAACATAATAGTCTCACTTCATTATTATTCCCACAATGTGATCATTTATGGACTATTTAGAATAGTGTTCTTATGCCTTAAGGTTTTACTATCAAGTCACATACTTGTGAAGAAGGCATAAAGCGAGTCGACTATTGAGATCTTATTTTATCAAGTTAAACCACAATTTAAATAACAAGATAAAATGATAAATGCATCATGTATATAAACATATAATGACAATGTATATGCCATTGGGCTAGAGCATATCATTAACACGTAGCTCAGTTCAGGAGCCCAGGAGCTAGAATATTAAAGAGCCAAGAAGCTCAGTCCAAAGGAGACACGGAGCTTAGACTTCGAAGGAACCATGTAGCTCAATCCACAGGAGACACGGAGCTCAGACTTAGAAGGAACCATGTAACTCAGTCCACAGGAGACACGGAGCTCAGACTTCAAAGGAACCAAGTAGCTTAGTCCAAAGGAGACACGAAGATCAGTCTTCGAATGAACCATGTAGCTTAGTCCACAGGAGACACAGAGCTTAGACTTTAAAGGAACCAAGCAGCTTGGTCCAGAGGAGGCACGAAGCTCAGGCTTCGAAGGAACCATGTAGCTCAATCCATAGGAGACACGGAGCTCAAACTTCGAAGGAACCATGTAGCTAAGTCCCACGGGGGCCCGCGGGCTCGGACGAGAAAGAACCCGAGCAACTTGGCCATGAAGGGCGCGTGGCCCCTTGCGGCAAGAATAATAAAATTGATCCATTCGGAAGCTATAAAAGGTGAAAAAAGAAAAGACTCGAGAGAGTATGAATACTCCACGAATCAACGCGTTTTTTAATAAAGGTCAAAATCATCATTACAAGGGCCAAAGGCTACCAAAATGAAGAAGAATGATAGGAAAAAGCCTAAGTATCAGAAGACGGAGGCCGGGCAGCCTCGACCTCAGGATCGCCAGGAAGAAAAGCGGAGCTAGGGGTAGCCGAGGACACCCCAAGGTCATCTTCCCCGTCAGATTCAGATTCCCCCATCTCGTCCTCAACGGGAATGGGAATTTCAAAGCATGAGCACCGGAAGACCTTGAAACCTTGCGTCGAAAGAGAGCTGACCGGGAGGCCATAAGGTCAAAATGCTTCATCCCTCGACTCGTGATCACCCTTTCTTCCCGAGCCACCAAGTCCTGCTTGCCTCTGGAGACCATCTGAACTGTAGCGTCGTCATTCGGGTGCCCCACCGTCTTTCGGCCCTCATGGAGCCTCTTGGAAGGCCGGTTCAAGGTTGTGGTCTTGAGGCAGCCGCTGAATCCCTAAGCGCACACGATTCTTCCTTGTTCGCACAACAATGCAGCCTTAACAACTTTGTCAGCTCCCCACGGCCATCTTGGCTCATCCTCGACCATCCGCAGTGTAAGACCCGAGAAAATTCCAATTTTCTCAACAATGGCAAAATGGTAATTTCGATCAAAAATCCGAAATTTATTCTCTAGATCTTGGATGATGAAACGGATTTCACCGTTGGAATCGTCTCGCGAAATATAGCTACCACGTCGAATTTCGTCGAATTCCGGGGAGCAGTCAGGTACACATTTTTGAGGCATCGCGTGTCGGGTCTTGAAGTAAAGCGATGTGACGTGTGAAAGTCACCTATAACATGTACTCTTGTGACACAAGTTGCATGAGTAGAGAGATGACAGAAATGGACGGCCGAGATAGTGTCAAATGTCAAAATAGTGGAAAGAAGGGACATAGATGGCATTATAGAAATTGTTTTAAATAATAATAAGACAAAATTATGCATAGTATCGTCTCTTACATCAAAAAGGAAAAGAAAACGTGCAGGAAGAGGAAGATTTCACAGTGAGCTTAGGTCTTTGGTTTTAGAGAGAGAGTGTGTGACTTCTCTCTAAGTTTCTAGGCGATCAGACCGTCGAAATCCTTCGGAGCAAGAAGGAAAGTCACTCTACGCGGCGAAACCTACGAGTGGGCTCCGGTTTTAAGGAGTTTCGACAAACTCCGTGAGGTAGGGGTTTTATCCTACTTGGTTTTATACTTTGTTTAATTGTTTTATGATGTTTCAGTCGGTTTGAGGCCTTGAACGGCCGTTTGATCGGTCTCAAATCTTGGAACCGAATTGTTAGAAAATTTTGAAACCCATTGGTGTAGTCCGTGACTGACCACGGGCTGTTTGGGTTGTTGATCGTAAAATTTGTAGGCTCAGTGGATTGTGATGTGTATGAGGCCGGGCTGACTATACAATTCGGGTTCTGGTGAAAGCGATGTGGAGTATTTGGGCGTGTCTACGGTAACCAGAGGTTTCTTTGTTCATGTGAATAGTGACACTAAAATAAATTTTTGTGGCGTGTTTAGTCGATAATTCAAGTTGAATTGCTCGTGTTTGATAAAATTAACCCACGTGAGCTAATTTTTTGATGTAATGGATTGTGAAATTACATAGTATGTTTGTGTGATTTAAATTATGTGAATATATGCATGATTATATATTTGCATGGAGTTATATAATTGTATTGGAATTAGCATCATGCATTCATATACCTTTAGGGCACCTAGAAGCGATAGGAGTGGTGCATGGGTGGTTTATTAGAGAGTGGTTTAGGAGGGTTGACTAATAATAATAATAATTATCGATTAGTCCATATAAAGTATCAAATCATTGGTCGGCCTAATTGATATACATCGGAGGGTGTCCACTAAAATAGATCATCGGTCGGTTCACTACTTATATCGGAGGGTAGTCCACAATTAAAAACAAATATCTTTGTTTTTTGAAGAAATAATGTTCTATCGTGGCTTAGGAAAATCTGAAATTCGGTGAGGACTCGAGTGCGAGTTGGTCATATAGACATTCAAAAATAGGATCACGCATTTGCCCCAGATGTATGTTTCATTAGACATTGCATATGCACTTAGGTGGAGTAACCCATTTAGGGTGATTCCACTACTGGGCGATAGCTCACCCTGTCGAGGGATATTATTTTCAGGTACAGGGAGCGTTCGAGGAGACGGCTCATCCTAGAGGCCGTTTTAGAAGAAAGCCGGGTTGTGGCTTTGGTTTTGTTATGTACACATGTATTAGAACTTTATAAGTTTGATATATGATGTATAAGGATAATTTTATTACCTCTTGAAACTATTGTGTATAGTTGGGATTTATTTGGATGAGTATTGGTTTGTGGTCCCAAGTGGTCGTTTACTCACATATATGTCACATTAGGCCCCATTTTGGGACGGAGTTTTGTTCTTAGGTAGAGCTCGCCATTGCAAGAAGACTCTGCGATTTTTCGTGAGTGGTGTCGGGTTGGAGCATTCAAATCATCTGCGGGTTGATGGGTAGTCAACGGATCCTCGGGTTTTGGGGCGTCACACGCAGCTCGTAAGCAGCAACACTCAGCTCATCCGAGGCCTTCTTCTCCCCCATTCACCGATCGCGATTTCGTCGTCGAGTATGCTTGGTCGGATCTATCGTCGCTGTCCTCGCTCGGATGTTGCACATGAGCTTGCGGTCGAGGCTCTCCGAGGGTCGGGAGGGACCTCGGCTTTATCGCTTCTGTACTGACGGACCTTAGTAAGATAAGGCCTCTTAAGTGGGCTCTTCACGCTGGTAGCCACTGCTTGGGAATAAGACAAAGGTAGACGAATAAATCAAAGATAGAACAAACAAATAAAGGCGTCGGACGTATGATGGTAAACCACACAGGCGACAAGGCTAGAATGCAGCTCCTCAACGGGCATGGCATCCGCCCTCCACGAGGATTAGCATCGAGTAGAGATGGGCGGCATAGCCGTGGCTCGAATTGGCAAGCAGCGAGTCCTCCTCCCCTTCGGTTCCAAAGCAACCTCTCCCCTCGTCCTCCGGCGTCGTAGGAGGACGCTTAAAGTCCTGCGCTAGGGGACTACAAACAAAAATAGGCAGAACAACAAGAGGAAGCTCGACGCTCCTCCCGGAGGAAATTCCCTGACCCGTTACCTTAGACACCTCGGCCAAGGATGGAAGCGCCTAACCTCTCACTGGAACTTGGTTAGACGACCCCCACCCTTTACCGGACGACGGTGGAGAAGGCGCCCCCAACCTCGGGACCTTACCCCGAGTCACTAGGCTGCTCTCGAGGGGAGCCTAAGCTCTACGCTTAACGCTCCTCTTCTTCTTTGCCAACGACTCGACCCGGGCTGGGAGCTCTTCTCGAGAGGGTTTCACGACTGAGGGCCCCTCACGAGAAGTCTTCATGACAAAGGCTGGGCCTGCGGCGAGACCGAGAGAGACACGCCCGGAAGGCTCGAGATATCCAACCCTAATCGGCTCATAGTACACCCTTGGCTTGACACTTGACCAACTTCCGCTTCCTCTTCATCCTGGGTGATGGGAAATGCACAGAGACCACTGGCTTAAGCAAAGTTAGAAAACACCTCATGACTTTCGTAAGCTAAACCCAATTAAACGCAGTGGCTCACGGAGGTTCTCGAGAACAGTAGCGGTGGGTGCAAGCATGTCTTCTCAGTTAGCCGGATTATATTCCCAATTACGACCACCCACAAAAAAATACCTTTCTTTCCAGTGTTTATAGGAAGACGGGAGATCCGAAATAATAAGCTTGGCATTGGAGCGTTTGGTGATGTACAGAAAGCCCTCAGCGGACTCCTTCATGCTAAAGAAGTCTAAGAGCAACACAATGCTAGGTACCCCGAGATCTTTATCCCTGAAGACGACCAGCAGCATGACCAGAACGCCCCAGAAGTTGGGAGAAAGTTGGGTCGAACAAACATTAAAATGCTGCAAGACGCTTTTGATAAAGGGATGCAGAGGGAAGCGGAGGCCATTCTCGAAGGCCACCTCGAAAAAGCAAACCATCTTCGACACTTGAATGATGTACGAAGTGAGAAAGTCAGGGCATTAAATCCGAACACCAAAGGGAGGCCTGTAGCGAGAAGCGAAATTATGTCCAAAAGTGAGGGCTCAACCCGACTAGGGCCCACATCTTCGGCATTCTATATAGCAGCCCTTAAGTAGGCAAAGCCGCCAGGATACCTGATCTCATTGACCTTACCCTTGCCTTTTCCATGAGGAGAAGGGGACCGCTATAAAGGGACTCGTCGACGATAGCGGGACAACGGACCCTCCTCCTATCTGCCCTAAGTCCGATCCCTCGATAGAACTACCCCTATGCGCGGGCCAGAGACAGACATTTGGAGGCCTAAAGGAGGTACTCATGATTGAGCAAGTGTAAGGGAAGGCGAAGGAATGATAAAAAGGAAAAATTCCGGCTAAAAAAGTGGGAAAAAATGGACAAACAACAACCACTAGGGACCCACGAACTCCAGAACAAATAAAGGTAAACGGGGGAAAGAAAGAAGAAAAGACCCTGCAGGCCGGGACGGGGACACGAGAAACAACTCCGGCGAGACGAGACAATAAAAATCTTGACAGTCCTACGTAAAATGTCGAAAGTTCGAAACTAAAAATCTAAGGCCCACGAGAGAAGGGTTGAAGAGCGGAGAAATTAAGAGAGGAAAGTAGTAAGAAGGATTAAAAAACAAGGGAATACGGTTCGAGTAAGCTGCGGGGCAGCTTCAAAAAAGAATGTCGAAGCGAAAGCGAGGCGCGAAAGTCGAGAGGCCATCGTGCTCATAGCTCTGATTGAAGCGGCGACAAACGGGCCAATGAGCCGCAATACGGCCACGTGGAACTCATTTGCTTCGACCCAAAAGCGGTCCCGACCCTTACTTTAAGCTCGCCGGCAAGGGCTAGAAATGATGATGGTGCCTAAAATAAAAGTAGCCCACAGGCCAAGAACATAGGCCCAGGGAACAAGCCTTGAAGCGGGCTGGCATCCTCCATGGAGGTGGTAGAAAAGCCTCATCGGGGAACTCGGCCCATAACGATGTCTTGGTTCCCCTAAGACTTGGGTCTAGGGTCAAAACTAAGCCCAGTGGGCCGAACTGGTGACGAGGGTAATCCGTTGACCGCCTGATGAGCCGTAAGAAAAGAAAGCACTCCATATTCGTGACCCGATACCAATTAAGGAAAGAAGGATCCCCCATGATTACGGCCTTCTAATTATCCTTTAAATATTCGGTTGGCGATAAGGAAGAAAAGATCCCCCACCCAATGGGGAGGACGCCGTATCACCATCCTATAAGGAAAGCCATCATGATCATCCACTATAAATATCAAGCAATCCCACCAACAAAATTACTCGCCAATCCATAACGCCATCAACAGTTGAATTCTTTCATTTCCGTAAGAAAGAAACTAACTTAAGCATCGGAGAGCCGGCAGACGCACCCTCGCCGGACCATCCGTTCATTGCAGGTTGCAGATTATTCGGCGATCCAGCCTAACAAATCGACCTCGCAACTCCTACAGGGTCCAACCCAGTATTGATAGAAAAAACACCATCAATATTCGATTCACAAGGAAAACAATAATGAGGTACTCTGAAAAAGACAATCTCTTTCTAAACTTAAAATGAGAATCATAATTTTAAAATGATTATAGAAGTTTTATTAGGCATGAAAGAAAATTTATATTTTATACAGGGTAATATTTTAACCTTGGTATTACTATTATCAAAATTACCTAACAAAAAAAAAAGTATGTTTCATGTTCTCACGTAAAAATAATTGTAGAACTCTTTAAAAATAATTTAAAATTTCATGCACACGGGATAAAGGTAATATCCAAATTATTAAAGGTACTACGTAGTACCTAAGAATGTACTTTTAATTTAAAACCATATAAAATGTTTTAATTATTTTCACATAGTTAATTGAAATTTTGTATTTTATTCTGGTAGATTTTAATTAAATTATGTTTTTCAGAAATATCACCCTCTATTTCCGTCATTTATATAAATTAAATATTATTATTTTTAATTAAATTTATAAAATAATATCTTATTTTCGGTTATTTTGAAAACATACTTAACTAAAATTTTTTATTTTTTACAAATTTATTTATTCATTGTTTTTATCAAAATTTTGTTTTGTGTAATAAAGTAAATTAACTTTTAATATATAAATACATTCACTTATAGCAAATATGTAAATTTAATATATATATATATATATATATATATATATAACATATATATATATATATATATATATATATATATATATATATAATCATCATAATTTTGATGATGCTTTCAGCCGGAGCTAAAGTTTGGAGCGAGGAGTCATTGAAATTGGACACGGTGTTGTGAATTTTGGGATCACGGGCTCTTGGATTATGCAGGCTGAGGGTAGGATTTCCGCCTTTGTTGATCTGAGCTCGAAGAAGTACTTCTCTGCAAAAAACCGATGAAAGAAGGGGGTCGGCGAGGGCTTTGCCCGTAGCCGCTCAGTCTAAGGCGAGATTTTCATGAAAGAGAGAATGTTTAGAGAATTAGTATTGGCATCACAGATATTACCTTTCACGATCGGGTGGCCTTGTATTTATAGTGGATGATCGATCGATGACTAGGAGTCCACTCCATTGGGATATGTTTCCTCATATTGTTAGTATTAGATTTAGCAGCAGTTAGTCAAGGGAGTTTATTTGGGATAATCCTCCTTCTTTATTGGAGAAGTTCCCATATGATCTTCTATTACTTTTCTGAACCCACGATAATAAGACTTGATTGGACGAATAGGTTATTATCTTTTTGGGGAACGTCTATCTTGCGACTGTGGAAGGATTTGGGTTATTTGGTGAATATATGGGCCTCCATGTTTGGGCCTAATAGGCTTGACCTCCTTTTGAGAACGCTATGGAGGGACATGGGTAGAGCCGTCCCCATTGCTCTCCGGGCTGGCGAGTGGGATACTCGGTCAATTTATATCCCATCGGTTGCCCCCGGCCCTTGTGTGCGGTTGTGGGCAAGAGCATGTGGTATTCTGCGTCATTGCCATTTCCGCGTGTCTCCATTGGGATATGCAGTGCGCCATTAGTCGAATGTCGTAATGACCTTTGGGTTTCGCGCCTGTCTCTTCTGTTTTGATGACCTCTTCAGTTTAGCCTTCCTCTGGTCTCTTAACCTTCTATTTATTTAGGCGTTTTGTGTATTTGCCTTCCCCGATTTCCGTTAGGTCACAGGGCTTAGCGGATGTTTCTTGTTTAAAGTATACGCTTTGCGATGGGCTCGAATCGCTCTTTATCTTTGCGTATCCATGCTAATCCTCCTGTTGAGGTCGAGTCTGATCTAGCTAGGGAAGCCCCGGTCGTTTGTCCGTCGATAATCCTCAGGTCTCTGCAGCGCCTCCCCCTCCTTTAGGTAAAAGCCCAAAGGAAAATAAACACGATCAAATATCTAAAGTCGGTTCCTCAAAGTTGCCGTTCGTCATGCCATGAAAGTGGGGCCAGAGCAAAGGTTGGCCTTCATGCAGTCGATTTTTGTTGAACGATACCGTCCTCTTCCTGGTGTTCATGTATGGTCCCCTGATTTTTGACTCGTTCGTTACCTCCGTGCCGAATGTTATTGTTTTTAAGTCGCATTTGTCGCGACCTCCGTTTTTCCGCACCCTTTCATCAAACGGGTTCTTGACATTTTCATATACGCCCTTCCCAGTGGCTAATGGTTGGGGCATTTTAGTGGGTTTCTTTGGTCTTTTTAGAGACGGGGGACTTCGTCCCTAATGTGGCTTTGCTCCTGCATCTTTTTAATCCGACGGCTACCGCCGAGGGGTTTATTTATTTCCCTAGACGTCCTGGAGCCCCTTCGGTGATTTCAGACCTTCCTTCTTCTCATAGGACATGGAAAGTTCGATATTTCTTTGTCGGTGTCAAGCTGGGAGTACAACTCTTTGACCGGGGAAGACACCTAGGCGTACCCGAGCGTGGAACTTTGTGATAACCTTCGTAGGTATCATCCTTACCTTTGGTTTAATTCATCTAAAGTCGGTTGAATGCTCCACGACCTTAGGTTTCCCTTATATTTTTCGGATGCTCGCAGCGAGCTTAAGCCGTGAAGATACGTATCGCTCTTGCTTTGACTGAATGCTCTGCTCGTTCCTACGCAGAGCTATTAAGGTCGGATGTCTCCAGTTCATCCGGTCTGAAGTCCACAAAATCTTCCGTTTTAGGGCCTTCGCCTCTCTCTACTCTGGGAGTTTTCTCTTTCGGGCCCGCTGTGGCTGCTCCTACCCGAGGGGAGATCTTAGCTCATCTGGAAGGGATATCTCGAAAACCTCGGAGTGCAAAGAGGAGGAAAACAGACTCTCCCAAGAGGGATCAGCCAGTCCGCATCAAAGTTCAGAGATTAGAAGCACCTTCCAGTCCCCTCATCCCAAGGCCCGAGCGGTCCTCGTCCCCGTTGGCTGAGATTCCCCTTGTTCTTTGTTCGCTTCCCTCTTCCGAGCCCATCGCGAGGTAAGAGGAATCCCACCGGCGGGCGTGATCAACCGTTGGCGGTTGCCCCTAATAGCTATGAGGACGCTCCTTCGATTCTGGCTTCGAGCTACCGTCTCTGGGAAGGTGGGGCGAGTCGAGGAGAAAACAAAATCGAAGGTTGATGAAATCAAAGATTCTTTGCTATCCAATGCTGAACTTTCGGCGGGTGCAGTTCATCCATCATGCCGATTACGATATCGAGAGATCAAAGGTTCTTGGTTGATGAGGCCTTGGCCTTGTCTTTCCAGGGATTTGCTTCAGTAAGCTTATAATTATGCTAACTCTCCTGCTGGCTCTGTGTCGAGTTCCAATTCTGTGTTTGTTTTGCAGGCTGCCACTCATTTGAAGGGCTTGGCGAAAAGCCATTGAATAAGAAAAACATGTGAGGATCGCCGAATTTATAAAGCGAAGGTGACTACTTTGACTTAAAGTGGGGACGAGCTACGAGGGGACGAGTGACATTTAATACGAAGAAATAGAAAGACTTACGTTAGATCTGAAGCATACTTCATCGGCTCGTGATCGGGCAGAAAGTAGGGAAGCGAGGTCCGGATTGGCTTGGCTTTGCTCGGGGAGGAAGCCGAGAGGTTCGAGATGAACTTCAGGTTCTGCAAGATGATTTGATTGAGGCCGGGTGAGGCTGCGATCTGCAGGAAGTGAGCTTGATTGGTTAGGAACTCATCATCTCGGGCGAACAGGATTTGCAAATGGGTTACCTGCGGTCACGGTGGTTTGGGCGCCAATGGGGCTCTTAGAAATGGCTCGTCATTGAGATTTTGGAGGAGGCAAGGCCTTGCTAGAGTGCCCGACATGACTCTTACGAAGGCAGCGTGGACTTATCGGGACTGGCTAGCGAGGAGTGTCGCGGATACGCCTTGAACTTCATGCGCATGGTGATATGGTTGTTCGGAGGACCCAGGAGTCATTAGGCAATTGCGGGACGGTGGTGCTCGATGAATACGGATGGCTTGCTTTTCCATGAAACTTGCTCGTACCAATCTGGATTTCGATTTTGACCTCCCAGCTGATGGAGAGGAATCTTTGATGCAAGCGAATCCCGAGCTAGTACTCATACTGAGGCTCCTTCTCATTCTTCTTCGTCCCGATACTTGACGTCGGAAACGTCTCCAGCTAATTTTTTTTTTTTTTTATTAGACACAGGGCCTGCACCGTATTAACCTTCTTTTAATGGATACTCGCTCCTGGGAATTTTATGTTATTTGCTCTTCATGCAGTTACGCAATCTAGTCGAGGATCATAGAAATTAGATCCGCATTGTCTTAAACTTTGTAGATCGTTACGTCTCAGCCCGGCGTGGTTTCTGGCTATACGGTGTAGTCTGGATGGGACTTTGTTGGTTTGGGCTGTGGCCTCGTCGTCGACACACGGGTGTTGACACATCCTTTCATTCACGTACCTTATTTAGGTCGCCAAGGCTAGGGTTTGTCGATTAATATGCTTAGTCGATTAGAGCTTGATTATATGTCGGAAGGAGAGTGTCTCGAGGCTCGTCAACGGGAATAGTAAGGAGGAGCTCGATGTTTAAAGTCTACGGTGAAGGACTCGTCCTTATAGGTAGTAGGAGCTGGTTGCACAATCTTCAGAGGAGGCTCGTCATTGAGATTTGTAAGGAGGAGCCCATACGTTAGTCTGAGAAGGCTCGTCTGATGGAATAGTGGGAGCTCGTCTGCTGTGTTGAAGGAGGCTCGCCAGTAAGTTGTGGAGGAGCCGTGCGGTTGAGATACGAGGGGCTCGTCTGAGCGGATAGTAGGAGCTCGTCGGCTGTGTTGGAAGGAGGCTCGTCAATAAGATTTGCAGGGAGGAGCCCTTCTGTTTGAGGCACAGAGAAGGGCTCGTCCTGATAGTGGGAGCTCGTGCGCTTTGTGTTGAAGGAGGCTCGCCAATGAGATTTGCGAGGAGGAGCAGTGTTTTGAGGCATAGAAGGGCTCGTCTGATGGAATAGTGGGGCTGCGATGCGCACTTTGTGTTGAAGAGCTCGTCGGTAAGATTTGCGGGGGCCGTGCGTAAGTGCGGAGAGGGCTCGTCTGATAGATAGTGGGACGTCGGCTGTGTTGAAGGAGGCTCGCCAGTGGGATTTGCGGGGAGGGCCAGGTACTGTTTGAGGCCTGAAGGGCTCGATCTGATGGAATCGTGGGAGCTCGTCTGCTGTGTTGAAGGAGGCTCGTCGATAAGTTTGCGGGGAGGGCCAGTGTACCGAGAGTCCGAGAGAAGGCTCGTCTGATAGATAGTGGGAGCTCGTCGGCTGTGTTGAAGGGAGAGCTCGTCAATGAGATTTGCGGGGAGGGCCCCATGTTTGAGGCCTGAGAGAAGGGCTTGTGCGATCGTCGTGGGAGCTCGTACGCTGCCGTGGAAAGGGAGGCAGCGATAGGATTTGCGAGGGGAGGGCCGGGTGTGTTTGAGAGGCACGAGAGAAGGGCTCGTCACCGATGGGACGTGGGAGCTCGTGCTGTGTTGGAAGGAGGCTCGTCAATGAGATTTGGGAGGCCCTTTGTTTGAGGCACAGAGAAGGGCTCGTCATGATAGATAGTGGGAGCTCGTCGGCTGTGTCGAAGGGAGGCTCGTCGATGAATTTGGGAGGGCCCTTCGTGCGTTTGAGTCGGAGAAGGGCTCGTCCTGATAGATAGCGGGAGCTCGTCAGCCTGTGTCGAAGGGAGAGCTCGTCAATAAGATTTGTAGGGAGAGGCCGTCTCTTGTTTGAGAGACACGAGGAGAAGGGGCTCGTCTTTGATGGAGTCGTGGGAGCTCGTGCTGTGTTGGAAGGGAGAGCTCGTCAATGGGATTTGCGGGGAGGCCCATGTTTGAGGCCTGAGAGAAGGGCTCGTCACGACTAGATCGTGGGGCTCGTGCTTTGTGTTGAAGGAGGCTCGTCAATAAGATTTGCGGGGAGGGCCGGAGTAATGCAGTGCAGAGAGGGCTCGTCTGATAGATAGTGGGGCTCGTCGGCTGTCGTTGAAGGGAGGCTCGCCAATGGAATTTGCGAGGGGAGGAGCCCGTGTGTTTGAGGCACGAGAGGAAGGGGCTGATCACGATGGAGTAGTGGGGCTCGTCGGCTGTGTTGGAAGGAGGCTCGTAATGGGATTTGCGGGGAGGAGCCAGGTGTGTTTGAGAACCTGAGAGAAGGGCTCGATCCGTCGATCGTGGGAGCACGATGCACTTTGTGTTGAAGGGAGAGCTCGTCAATGAGATTTGCAAGGAGGAGCCCTTCTGTTTGAGGCACAGAGAAGGGATCGTCATTGTCACGCCCTCGACCCGATTGGCGGATCCGAACCGAAGTCCGGGGCGTGATGCTATCTATACTATATCTATATACTTTACTGTACTGGGACTCTCATTGACACACATTCTTTCTCGGTACATTACTGTACCTATTGGTGCACAAACAATTTCAGTAATAACAAAATCATTTGTACATATACAAAGGAACTACCACAGTGGTGTCCATCACAATTTATACACATATATAGAGTCCCATTTACCTATACATTTAAAGTTTCTATTACAAACACATCGAGATTGCGGAGCGTATTTGGTGAGCACATATCTCGGTGACCTTCTTCTGGCGTGTGGAATGTCACGACCTCTATCCTTGTCTTACCTTCTGTACCTACCGCGGATTGAACACCCGTGCTAAGCTGCATTAGTGGAACATAAGCATGGACAACCACCAATGGCGACTGTCACAAGCTTATTCATATGCATTTCATATATCTATTCATATTTCTATAACTTTAATTACTTATCTATAACATATACTTTGCCTATTGCATGTCAATCTCTTTCGGTACATATTCTATGTCTTTGGCATATATTTTATCTATACTTTTACTGTATTCCTGTTCTATGCTTTACATATCCTATACTTATCATGTTCATTTCCTTTCATGTTCATTTCCTTTCATGTTTGTATACTGTGCATGTATCATATACATTCTTATCTCGTATATTTTCATATAACCTATCTTATCTCGTCACGTACTTTATCTACATTATTATACTTTTCAGTTGATTACTTTGGTATGCTTTCATATGATACTTTTCATGTACTATATTTTCTATGTTTTCCATATACTATACTTTTCATATACCTTTCTCTTTTATCTACTTTCTATCCTTTTCGTGTACTATACTTTGTACTTTCTATATACTATATTCATGTACTGTTTTCATATACCTATATTCATGTACTGTGCATTTCCTATACTGTTTTCCTATTATACTTCATATAATAGTCATATACTGTGTATTTTTCATCTTATACTGTAATATACTATACTTTCATATGATATTCATATACTCTGTTTTTCATATACTATACTTTTCATATGTTTTTCATATACTTTATTTGTCATATACATTTCGTGTTATTAACACTTTATTTCTTGTACTTGTAACTGTCTATACTTTCATCGCATAGCAGTGCTATGCTTCACATATCATGTCATATATTCTATACATGTCATTTCCTTTTAGGTTTCATGTCTGCAAATACCTTAGAAGCGGATAAAGAGCTATGTGTGCCGAAGAGTACTATCCTTTATGCGGCGTGATCTACATGCAGTAATACCCGAAGGTGTATCGTGCTTGTACGAGACGGTGACCTATGCCATATGCTATCGGTGCCCGAAGGTACTATCCTTTGTACGACGGTGATATCTGCTCTATTAATGGTGACCCTTGCGGGGCCACGATCAACGGGATCTATATCATCGACCCAAAGCGGGGCCTCGATATCTGTCTATGAATATCTTTGCGGCATGCATCTTCCTATAGGCATGCCTATCTATCCCTCTACCGGGTCCTAGCGGACAATCGGCTTTGTGCATTTTACGTATATCTCATAAGCATGAATAGCTATTGTTATCATAATTGCTTATGCATATATACTATCATTACTTTACTGTATTAATTCTCATAAATTTTGTAGTTTCATTTGGTTCTCATATATCTATATAATACATATATTCATATCTTTTCTATCATTTAGTTTTATCACATCATATTTCATGAATGCATCTATGCACTCTTGTAATCATATATTCATATATGTACCTATCATTTATGTACATGTTCTCATTCCTATGCTTTGTCATCTTTTGCTTATCTCTATCGTTCTTATCATTTATGTCTTTCTATCATGTGTTCCTAGCGTGTTCCATCTTATTCCTTTCTGTATGTCTATCTTATATTCCTATCATTTACATATTCCTGTCATGTCTTTATCTACTCATATACTTTCTATATTTCTATCATGTTTCTATAATCTTATATTCATATGTGCCTATCAATTGTGTACTTTTAGACTATCGTATCTTATGACATATCCTATCATATCTTATCATATCTTATGACTTATACCTATCATATCTTATGACATATCCTATATCGATATCATATTAGGGTTTATGAACATATACATACATATTGCATTTTCTATATTTTCTTGTTTCATGGCTATTACCTAGCACTTCATATACTTATAGTATGATGTCTATGAAGTCACACCTCATTCATATATTCTCATTCCTTTATGAATCTAGTTTATTTAAGTGGAATCAATCCAATCGGATCATCGAGCTAAAGTTATGGCATTTTCATGCCAATTAGTCATTCTGGAATTACCCTCGGGACTGTTGTATCACTCATTTTCCGGGGTCTTAAACTTCATATTTGCGACACTAGGTCCTTATACTCATTTATAGCTAAGGTGCTAGGGGGTTCTATTCCAACTGGAATCACCCAATTCGAACCTTATAGGAACTCATGTGCGTCAAGAACAACCGGACTTCTCTATGTTCAAGCGATACGGAAATGGGCTTGTAGCCCCACTAGTGAATTTTGGGCTATCTAGGGTCAAATTTGAGATACATATTAAATATGGTTTGTTCTCCTTGAAGTCTATTTTAAGTGGCCACTTGAATCACTCAAATCGGATAAGAAATGGGCAAGTTATGGCCAAAATACGAAAACTGGTCAAAACTGGAAAACCAGAACAAGTTCTACCGGTAGGACTTAACTTCTACCGGTAGGACTTGGTCAAAAATGACCAGAATCGAAGTCCTACCGGTAGGACTTAAGTTCTACCGGTAGAAGACACCCGAAAATGCCGGAATGGTTCATTTCTCCCATTTTCATGGCAACATCATCCATATATCACTCCTATACCTCGAACACACATCAAAACCATTTCAAATTCACTTTGAATGCCTATTCATTCATCTCGATTACATATCTTTCTTCCAAAAACATATCAAGATTCCTTCCAAAACAATTCTAATATGGGGTTAAAAACCCATACACAAGCCAATTATGATGATTAGTTGGGGTTTGTTTCCAAACTTGCATCATCACTACTATTAACATGAGTTCATCCTTGAAGGGAAGTTCTATGCTGCTTATGCTCTTTGGGTTTATTCACCTTACTTTCCATGATTATTGATTTAGAATGAAACCCTAGAAAAACCCTAGGTTTGGAGACACTAATAACTATACAATTGCATGGAAAACCATTCAAAGCTTTAAAACCCATGTAGTTCCATACCAAAATCCAAGTTCCATACCTTTGATCTTGGTTCCTCCTTCTTCCTCTTCTCTTCTTCCTCTTCTTCTTCTTCTTTTGCTCTCCTCTCTCTCTCTCTCTACGGTTTCCTCCTCTCCCAAATGAGACCAAATTGGGTCTTTAAATCCCATCATTTATTAAGGCCATGTTTGGCCGAAATAGCTTCATTTTGACTTTTAAGTTTCCATATTTGCCTTTTGATCCCCCCATCTCTCTCTTATTTCTATTCTATCTTTTCTCTATTTCCATAATGGCATATAACTTATGGATTTATGTCATTTGGCATATAACTTATTAAATTTCTATTTTGGCATCCCATCCTTTGGCTTTATTACCTTTGGGTCCTCAAGTGGTAAATTACCACTTTACCCTTGACTCTCGAATTAATTCCGGGTCTCTCGTTTTATTTCCCAAAAATTTCCATTTAGCTTATAATATACCCTAAACAAGTCCAGCGCTGGGTATATTTCGGGAATATTCTGATCTGATAGATGCGTTGGGCTCGTCTGCACGTGAAATTTGAAGGGAGAGCTCGCCCATGAGATTTGCAGGGAGGAGCCCGTGTGTTTGAGGCCTGAAGAAGGGCTCGTCTGATGGGCCGTTAAGGGCTCGATGTTCGGCTGTGTTGAAGGAGGCTCGTCGGAGGAATGGGCCGGAATTTGGGCTTATGGCGTCGCGTAGGGCGACCTGCAGTGTGAAGGACCGTTCGATGTGAGAATCCATCTTGTGGGGAGAGGTGCTTCATTATGAAGAGGCGCTTTATTAGGAGAGCCGTTTCGTGTGTCCTTTAGTTATTGAAAAGGTGCGAACCGCTTTTAATCTTTGATTGATGGAGAATTTGGGCGGTTTATGCGCGCCCGGTAGCTTCCTATAGCGGGGTTACATTTGCCCTACATTGCCTTACGCTTTGAATTTACGCTTTTCATGCTGGCGGATGAAGTGTGCGAGAGCGGATGCTTGATGCTCGGCTTCCCTTCGTTGGGGTTCCCGCACCTGCGGGCCGGTTTTTTGAATTTATACGGAGTTGTGTTTTTCCACAGTTTCCCTTTATGGGGTTATGTTCCACAGCTCTTGGCTAGGGAATGCGTCCTAAGGGTGGGGGAATGGTGCATCCCTTGCACCTCCCTCCTCGTTCTCCTTTCTTTCTTCCTCTCTCTCTGCTATACCTCTCCTCTTTTCTTTTCTTTCCTTCTTTCTATCCCCACGGCTTTCTCATCTGCTTCTCCTTTTTTTTTTTGTCCCCCTCTTTTTCTCCTCTTCTCCTCCTTCTTGTCTTCTTTTCATTCTGTCTTTCTCCTTTGTCTCTCTTTTCCCTTTTTTTTTTTTTTTTTTTTTTTTTTTTTTTTTTGAGGGTATTGCTTGTACTGAGTGCACCGAGGGAACTGCTTGTACCGCGTGTAGTGAGGGTATTACTTGTACTGTATGCTTTTTATGATGTAATCAAGAACGCCATTGATTGTATCCGACCATGACTTGGAATAAGATGTACTTTATTTCCATGAATTTTCCCTTTAATATGTATATATATCTATATATTTTTCCTTTTACATGCGAGCAGTTTGAGACATCGGATAACAGCCGATTTTCATAACTAGAATCCGCAAGGCCTTATTACCTGACTGATGCCTCTTGATAAAGCGCTTAAGATATCTTGTTCCATGTATCTTTAATGAATTTTTCCTTCTCTGTTTGGAGCTCATAGTGCCGTCGGCGACCGGGATATAATAGAGCCTTCCCAATTAGGGCCTAGCTTCCCATGTGTGGTTTTCCTTGCGGGTAGTGGCTTTCAGACCCAGATCCGACCGCGTAACCTGGGCTGACTCTCTTGTTGTGAGTGCCTAGCGGTCTTCCTTTGGTATTCCTGCGTACGCCGTTGAGACACGCTCACGCACCTCGTCCGGGAGCTCCTAAGTTTGAGACGCGGGGCCTGGCTCGTTTTGTTCCTCAGAAGTGCTTCGATTACCGGGAGACTTTACTGCCTTGACGGGGAGCTACTTTGCCGTGCGGCCAGGCGAATGGAGTCTCCGGGTTCTTGACCACAGTATGCGTCCTATAGGCCCATAATTGCTTCGGGTGTCGACCCGACTCCCCCTTGACTTTCGACTTGGTTTCGGATGGTCTTGGGGGTTACGATGGTGACAGTAGTTATCGAGACCCGAGGCTCTTGGGACCTGGAAATCTGCATATGATTGCTCGCCATACGAAGTTGCGTATCTTCTGCTCTGTGATTGTGGCTAAGGGCTCGGCCTCAGCCCACTTGGTGAAATAATCTACCGCCACGATTATAAATTTACATTGGCCTTTGCCAATGGGCAAGGGTCCCCAATATGTCCAACCCCCGTTTCTTTGGAGGGCCGGGGGCGTGAGTGATGTCGGAGGCTCTTTGGGCGTGATGCCCCCAGCGTGTTCTGGCCCGGATTACGCATCTTTGACCGGGTTGGTTGCATCTTTGAGCATTGTGGGCCCGATTAGTATCCACCTCAAAACTTTCACGTGACGTTCGAGCCCAGATATGGTTCCGTATATGCCTTTGTGCACTTCTCTTAGCACGTATTCGATGTCTTCTCTGATGCATTTTAGGAGGCGTGAAGAATCCCGTTTGTAGAGGCTCCTGTGATTGGTAAACACAGGAGGATCTCATTCTTATCTTAAGCTTCCTTAGAGATTCGTGCGGTAGGTTAAAGTCACTAATATAATCCCCGAATAGGGTCCGTGGGTTGAATACGGTGAAACGGCGGCTATTATGCCGTAGGGTCGGAGGGCTGCGAGGTATTCGATGGGCGTTGATACCCCCGATGTCTTCTGCGAGGCCCGTGTGACTTTGCGGCGTCGACAAGAATTCTCCGTTCACGGGGACGTATTTGATCTTAAAGCGTCTGAGCTTCTTTATCATCAGCGGACTTTGCGAGATCTGAGTCATTTTCTCACTTTTGGCCCACCATTATGTGTCTTGATCTGTGACCACCGGTTGGGAGTCGATGGACCTCTGATCAACCTCTAATGAATGGCGAGATTGAGGCACGCTATTACGACCTCGTGCTCGGCCTACGTTGTTGGAGGCGTGGAACCCAGGCTTGGCGCATACTGATGTCGCCGCCTACGGTGAGTTAGGATTAAACACTGCTCCGCTTCCTTGTGCATTTGGGCTCCATCCACGAAGGCTTCCTTGTAGAGTCGTCCCTTGATTGGGTGGGCTCGGCGAGCTCCTCTTTTGGGGCGAATTCATGGCCAATCGGTAGGATACGTCCTTTTATGGCTGTTTTTGGCTTATGCAGGAATGTCGGGTCGCTCGACTCATGGCCCATTTGTGACCTCCCGGGACCTCTGGTTTGTGTAACACACCTTCGCCCAGGGTATTCGGTCGGGACCACATGGTGTGAGCTGGAAATAAGGACGAAGTCTCAGAGCTGCCGGTCACGAGCTGAGTGATGAATTTTCCATTTTGGATACCTCTCAGCTCCCCTGGGGCTCATTGCTGATGGTAAGGCCCGGGTCTTGTACCGGCTCTTTGTCTACGGCGAACCTTGCGCTGGTTGAAAATTCAATCTTGCCAAATACAATGTGAGGATTTCTCCTTCTCTGAGGCTTACTAGAATGGGTGGCGTTTCGAAATGCACGCTTTGAATTCCTGAGCGCTTCTTCATTTCTCATCCCATTGAAGGCTTTCTTCAAAACTTGGAAGAAAGGTTGGCATTTGTCACTTGCCACGGACACGGCGAATGGAAGCTTAGAGGCACTATCACTCCACATTAGTCGTTGTACTTCCTTTATCCGGGATGGTGATGGCATACACTTGATGCTTTTATTTTATCGGATTTGCCAATTCCACAATGGTTGACTATGAAGCCCGAAATTTTCCCGGCCACGACCGCGTATTGTTCCTTGGTCGACTTCATGTTATGAATCCCTCGGGATGCGGAGCGTCTCGGAGAGGTGGGCGATGTGGAGGCGGGCGTAGCGGATTTTACGGCGTGTCGATACATGTATACCTCCATTGTTGTGCCTGTCGTTTACGAAACATCCAGGTTCGCTCAACCTCACGGTAGGTTGCCCACATATTATCTGGTTATAGCAGGAGGCATCCGTGAAGGTAAGGAGCTCATGGCACTTCGTGGCGTCACGATGAGTCGATCACGGTGGGGAGCGTAGCTTTGGGCGTGCTTTGTTTATATCGGTGAAATCAATACGGAGCGCCATTGCCATTTGCTTTCTTGTGAGCCTGACATTGGCCCGATACTCGGGGTCATTCTACCACGATTTGCCTGCTTGGAGGAGCTTGCCGACCTCTTCGTTGATGGCCTTTATTATATACGAAATTCTGCGAAACTTGCGTTTTTGCTTACTTAGAAGCGAGAGATGGGTTGGTATTTTAGCTTATAGTGATGAAGCTGGGATCGATGCCACTCATGTCGACTGCTTCCATGCCGAAGATGTCCACAATTACGCCTTAGGAGCGTGTGAGGGGCATGAGGCGCTACGCTGGTTGGAGCGATATGACGAGATGCTCGGTCATCATCCAAGCGTTGCGGCTCGGCTCCTCACGGGGGCTCGGGTAGAGTGGCCAAGCTTCATCCACGCATATCAAGCTCCTTGCGGCTCACATTGTCGGTAGTTTTTGTTTCATAGAGCGGTATAGCATTCTCGTGCCACTCATTTGATCCTCAGGCAGATCCCAGCGCCGTTCTGTCGGGAATTTGATTACCGGGTGGTATCTTTGGGGATGGCTTTTAATCAGCGTTGAGAGGGCACGCGGCTGACTATGTTATGGCGGCGGAAATTCACTATGAGAAACCTTGTTATGCGTCGTTGCCCAGCAAAGGGGCTCCCCGAGGTTAGCACCGGTTGGATCGATCCCAGCGGTAACACTTTTTCTCTGAGAACCCGAGGAGATGAGTGTTGGCGAGGTTCTTAGCTTTTCTCTTCCAATTCCCACATTTTGTCGGCGGAGTAAAATGATATCGGCCAGACTCCGTTGTCTACTAGGACCAGATGGGCCAGATTGTATTTGCCTGTTAACGCGGACACCGGTGGGCCGTCCTTAGAGTCGTGACACCCTTCAGTCGAATCGAGGAGAATGTGATAGTAATTAATCGGCTAAAGCGGCATTTAGATATACACCAATACCTCCCCCGTATCTGCGATCTTATCTTTGCCTTGAGTGGGCCTTCGAGCAGACTAGATTCTCTCCTCCGGCCAAATCCTCCACGGAGATCCGCGGTGGATTTCCCCCGGGGTTGGCGATCGGTGTCGTCCCGACGAAGTGGTGGCCGACGGGCCGGGCGATGCAGTTCTGGGTGCGACCTTGAGCTTGGTTTTCCCGAGAAGATATAAAATCACAGTAGATATCCGTATGCTCGGATACTCTATCTCTCTTCCCGGTGTATACGGGTTATTAGTGCGATGTCCATGGTCCTGTGGAACTCGCGATTACTTGGAAGTTATCTACGGTAAGCGGATTTGATTTCATGCTGCTGAGCCATCTTAGGAATTGCTTTCGTTCAGGTACTTCATGTAGAACTTGCGACAGGGTGTTAAGGAGTGAAGTCTTTGAGGTGAATAAGCGTCGTCGTCTTTGTTCTTGACGGACCCGGGCGATCCCCCAAGATTCCCTCGTCTCTTAGGGGATCGCTCCTGCTCTTCCGGAGATTTTCTCTGGTCTCCTTATCTTGGGGCTCGATCCGTCGCTTCTCTGTCTTTTTGTCCTTGCTAAGCGGAAGAACTTTCCTTCTTTGGCAGGAGGCCTCCTCTCGTTACTGTATTTACACCACGGCTTTGGCCGAGAACCTGCGACCATGTTAACGAGGTTCTTTGAGATAGAGGAACATCGAGGTCTTTGAATTTGTACTCCCAACCAGCTATGAAGGCGTGACGCGAGCTGTGAGCACATCTATCTTCAAGGACTCGGCATTAAACCGTTTGCCGCGTATGACTTCGTTTTCTGTGTTTCACAGCGATGGTTAGCAAGGATGGTAGCTTCGGCTTCTTTGTATGTCCCTAGCCAGGTGGAAATTGGGAGGCGAGCCTGGCGATTGATAACTCTGCGAGCGAGGAAATCGTTGAAGAGGGATGTTGAACCGGGCCGCCGCGGGCCTTTTAAGGTGGTGGCGAATGCTGCGCCTTGCCGAGCAGTGCAGAATACCCATGCAGCTCCATCTGATTCTTATAAATTTGTCAGGATGGTCTCTTTGGATCTTGCGTGTGAAGCAGCTACTGCTTGACATCGAATTTGTGGAGATGGTGGTTGCCTCGGGGGTGAAGGTGTTCACGTTTCTTTGGTATCCGAGTTATGCAAAGGTTGGCCCTAACCATCGCTTTGAAACTGACTCCGTTAGTTCTAGACGCTTTCCGTTATCTGGATCGTTGGGATGTTGCGGACTCCGATTGTAAATCTGTACATATATCGATGTTTCCTGATATTGTTGATATTCGTTCGCGACCGGTGTATCAGTGTTCTGTGAGACGATATCGATGTCTGAGTTGCCGCCGACGGTTCATTATCCGGCGTTGCGAACTCACCGTTGCCGCGTTAACTGCGTACTGTTCCTATTAATATCTGGTCGGATCACGGCATCCTTGTAGGATTAAGCGTTGCTCCTGCTTTCGTGTTCCCCAGTTGATCATAATCAGCGAAATCGGTTATGTTTGTGTAAACGGTCGTTCCCACCAGAACGAGCCAATGATGATCACTTTTCAACCGGGCTGAAATTTGGAGCGAGAAGTCGGTAGAATTTGGACCGGTGTTTAATGAAATTTGGGATCTGAGCTCTTACGTGTCCCAAGTGAGGTAGGATTGCGCCTTGTTGATGCGAGGCCTCGAGAAAATTACTTCTGCAAAAAACCGATGAAAGAAGGGGGTGGTAGGGCTTTGCGTCAGCGCTCAGATACCAAAGTCGATTTTCCTTGAAGAGAAAGAATGTTTAGAGAATTAGGTAGTAACTCCCGAATCGTTGCAACTCTGATGGGGTGGCCTTGTATTTATAGTGGATAATCGTCTGATGACTAGGAGTCCCTCCCATTGGAGGATATGTTTCCTCATATTGTTAGCCTTAGATTTAGCAACGGATTAGTCAAGGGAGTTTATTTGGGATAATCCTCCTTCTTTATTGGAGGATTCCCCCTTAACGGTCTTCTATTACTTTTCCTGAACCCACGATAATAGGACTTGATTGGATGAATAGGTTATTATCTTTTTGGGGAACATTCTATCTTTTGTTATTGGAAGGATTTGGGTTGGTAATTTGAATATGGGCCTCATGTTTGGAGCCTAATGAGCGACCTCCTTTTGAGCTGTATGGAGAGGGACATGGGTTGGGGTACGTCCCTAGTTGCTCTGTCAGGCTGGCGGTAGATTTTCAGTCCAATTTTATATCCCCATCAATTTTTATTTATAATTTTCAAAAAAATAAAAACATGCATTAAAATCTTGTTTGAAAATGATTTCAGGAAGCCTTTTTAATCTAAAAATGTTTTTAAAAACATTAGGTGTTTGATAAAATTTATAAAATATTTTAGCATTTTGGAAAATCAGTTACAGTGCATTTCAGAAAAAATATTTTAGAGGAGATTTATTACTTTATAAGTGATTTTCCTAAAAATACTTTTAAAAAAACACTTCAACCATAAATACTTTAAATAAAATAATAATGTCAAACCCACTCCATAGACCGTGTGAAGACACATCCTGATTATCTAACCTTTTTTTATTTGGAGGTAAAAATAATTTCTTCATCATCATTTTTTGCATTTTTTTTAGTTTCTTTTGTGTTCTTTAAATGACAAAAGAAAAAAAAAATTCTTGATCTTGCTTTTGATAATATGTGGATCTGATATTTAATAATATATTTTGATGTTGTTTTTAGTATTTGAGAAGCTCCCCATATATAATAATAATAGTAATAATAATAATATTTTTTTGAAGATAAATAATAATAATGTATAACAAAACCTATCAATAAATAAACAAATTGGAATTTACGTGCACATAAAACATAAACATATCATTTAAATTATATAATTGTGACATTAATTATAAAATGATTGAAGACACCATTGACAGGACAAGTAATAAATACGATTTCATTGCCCTATCAATATTGGATAAACAAATACTAAAAACAAATTGAAAATGATTTTATCAAATGAATAATATCTAAAATTAGGGTTTATACTCAATTCACAAGGAAAACAATAATGAGGTACTTTGAAAAAGACAATCTCTTTCTAAACTTAAAATGAGAATCATAATTTTAAAATGATTATAGAAGTTTTATTAGGCATGAAAGAAAATTTATATTTTTATACAAGGAGTAATATTTTTTAACCTTGGAATTACTATTATCAAAATTACCTAAGAAAAAAAAAGTATGTTTCATGTTCTCGTGTAAAAATAATTGTAGAAATCTTTAAAAATAATTTAAAGTTTCATGCACACGGGCTAAAGGTAATATCCAAACTATTAAAGGTACTACGTAGTACCTAAGAATGTACTTTTAATTTAAAACCATATAAAATGTTTTAATTATTTTCACATAGTTAATTGTATGGTCTCCTGAAATTTATGAATCACTGAACCGTTGAAGCATGAACCAGTTAGAGAATACCTGCAAAACAAACAAGAAATAGGCGGTGGTTTGCCCGCCGCCTCTCCGATGTTTAAGTTAGATTCGTCTCCCTGGAGAGTGAAAACGCTCTTCTTTTCAGTATGGAATCATGTACCTTTTTCTTTCGTTCTTTCCTCATTTTTATCCCGAAGGAAGGCGATCCTCTTTCCATGAAAAGTAGAAGATTTTCTTCCGAAATGGAAGGGGAAGGTGGCGTTTTTCTTGTGCGTTACGACCTATTCTTCCTTTTAGATAGCCCAGTCGTCCGTACTTTCTACCTCAAGAAATGTTTGACCACCCTCAGGGTGGTTATGAGCATGACTTATACTTGTTCAAGTTCAGAAATGTCATCCGGATGCCTTTTTAATGAGGTTATCCGGCCAGGAGGGACAGTGTCTAAGAGGTATATACCCTACCCGGATGGGGATGTATGTTTAGACCTGACTGATAGAGGAAAACGGTTGGGCCCGTAGATTGGGTCATCATCCTCTAGTCCTTAGTTGGGCCTCGGCCCATGCTACCCATAATGCCCCCCTTTTTCCTGCCGGGGAGGGCAACTATCCTCGGCGGGAAAAAGAAAACGTGTTTGACCAACCTAGCATGGGGAATCAACAGACAATCAATGTTGGTATGTTTCAACGCAAATTTTCTAACTTTTTGGATTCGCATTGGTCGCTTGGGATACCCATGAGGCTAGAGGTCTCTATAAAAAGGTTTGGAGGGTGCAGATTCCTTCATGCCACTGGTAATCCCTGGTCTTTCAAGGGAGAAGGTCGATTAGACATTGCCAGGAGTCAGACTTGGAGGTTTGCTGAATGAAGGATGATCACGATAGACGGGTTGAATGTGATTTCCAGGCATGAAACAAATCGAAGATTGCAAGGATTGAGTGGGTTAGATTGAAATGTCCTTGTTAATTGGGTCTTTGGGTGGTTCTAAAACTCCAGTGGAATCTGCATCCAAGGACACCTCTCGCGACAATAGGGTTAACGCGTTTCCTTTCTACTTCCATAGGGCCTTTCTTCTTCAGCTTTTGCTTTTTTCCTCGTTTTCGGCCTACGCGCCCATAATTGCTTTTGTTTGAGCTATGTTTTTAATCTGAATGGATTATGTAGTCATAGTACGGTCACTTTGTAAAAAAAAAAAAAAACGATGTCGTGTAAATACGAACGTCTTTTGGCGAGATTAATGAATTCATATTTCTTGACATTTCTACATACTTGCATATCTTGTCTCGTGCCTTCCCCTCGTTTCTTTGGCTAGTGATGATGACTCTCATGGTAGAAGGCGCTATGGTATACGGCATGCTTTGTTGAAATGGGTCGAGCTCGAGGATGACATAGTTGGCGGGTGCCCGTTACGAGGGCCAGTGTTTGTTCTTGTGGCTAACGAGCCCAGATCGTTGCCGAATTCATTGTCTATGGATGTGATGGTATTGGTGCATTTATGTCCGCGGGGCGCCTAGAAGCAATTGGTATATAGGAGCCATCATTGAGTTGTGCCTTCTCCCATTTCTATTGTATTTGTGTCTCTGAGCTTTCTTAGTTCCTGGCGTTTCTGCGGAGTGCATTTGAAGGTGTGATTCTGCGTTTTTCACGAATCGATTTTCCAGACGTTTGCTCATTTTTCATTTTACAAGTAAATCTCGTTTTCCTCTTGTGTTGAATCTTAGTTAGCGGCCAGTTTCCGGCTGTAGGAAGTTTTGGGGAGAGGTATATTTAGAACTTTTTGGTCCGGGTGATCCTTGCTCAGGCTTAGTGACTTTGCCTTCTTACCAGTTTGGTATACGACTTAGGGCTGACTTTTGTTTTCTCGCCCCTCCTTTTGGTCTGCTTGCAGAATGGCGAGAGGTTAGGAAGCGACTTCCACCCGTCAGGCGGGTCGCGAAGACCTACGGGGGCGCCTACCTGGCGGCATCATCTTATCCTTCTGATGGAGAATTGAGGGCTTCTTTGCGTGTCCACGATAACATTGACCGCAGAGCTGATGGAGGAGCGGATGAGTCACCTGCGGGTGGAGAACCGCGGCGCGTTAATTTTTACTGGAGAACCTTGCGGTAGGGCCGACTTCCCCATTACTTGCCATTGTTAAGCGGTTTTGCATTTCACGGTAGCCGCCGATAACATCCATCGACACCATTAGTTCTAGCAGGATGCGATTGTCGCGAACCTCTTGTACCAACTTGACCTTTCGTTGGTTGAAGTTTGTTCCGCTATTTCTTGAGGTAAGCGTAAGTGTGGGATATCCATCATCGGCGAGCTCTGGCGCAATTTATTAATGGACTTCCTGATTCACCTAAAATGGAGGCGAAGGGTGTGATACTAGTTAAGGGGCCTTGGGATGAGACCCCGGGTTCCCCTGGGCTTCCATTTGATGTTAAGCGGTCACAGTCTTTTCCATGTTTGTGTAAGGGGCAGGTTGAGTTTAACGATGTGTGTGCACACATATGACTTTTTATGCATACCTAACCATGGATTATTGGTGCAGGGAAAAACCGTAGGGGTAGGTTAGTACACTGGGTGGAAAAGGCAAGCCTTGAGAAAATCCGTCGGCTATTGGAGATTTGCAGAAACGGGGAGGCGCCATTACGAGTTCTTCTCACTCGAAGAATCTAAGCCGTGTGAGAGCCTTGACCGGCTCCCTTACGGCCTCCAGATTATCCACGCCCAGATTGCCTTTAGAAATTGTGGACGGGAACATTTGTCCCTTCTTGACACACTAAATTCATGACGGTGGGTCTTTATCCAGGGTTCAGGATCTTTGGCTGTCGAGTTGGGAACTAGTGTCCCGAACCTGTCGGGATCATCACTTCTACTAGTGGGGGTTAGGTCATATGTGCTGGCGGGCGGGGTTCTGGCAAGTAAAGCCTTCCATTACCAAGAAAGGGGACCAGTTCTGCCCCCCGGGTATTAAAGACTAAAAAGGGAGGGACATCCTAGCGACGGAACATTCTCGGGGCCCAAGTGAAAGATTTTATTCCTTGGGTTCGTCCCGAATATAGCCGGCCCGCAGTTTTAGAAGAAAAGGAGGAGGAGGAAGAGATGACGGGGTTGCTTGACCGCTACGCTGCCAGGAAACGGAAGTGGCAGGAGAGTGTTGAGAGGGAGGCCGATCAGGCCGAAGGATCAAATTGGCCTACCATAGATGGGGGTTCGAAGATGCAGGTGATCATCATTCCGTCTCAGAGATTAGGTCAGTGACCCCGGCCACGGTCGGAGGGTGTCGCCTGGGGAGCGAGGGGAGATCGCTTCTCTGCTCCCAGCTGCACTATGGAAATGATCACCCTCTGATCGGGGCGGAAAGGCGGGTCAAGCAGCGTGACTTGCGCGAGCTGGCGTGGCGGATTCTTATCATGGCCGGGGATCTTTCTTGAATTCGCCATCTCCCCCTCGCTGACCCAGGCTCTTGCGATGGAGTAGTAGTACGAGCACAGAGACATCAAGCATATCATCTCGTTGGAAGCCTTTTAGCAAAGTAGAATCTGCGGTGATCGTCACAGACTGACTTGTGCAGAATGCTACGGATGCTTGTAGCGCCCGGTCGGTGAATTTGGAGCGAAGTGTCCGTTGTTATTTCTATTTGGTATTGGGAAAGAGGATCTTGATGGGTGTGAGGACGGGATGCAAATTACATAAGCGGAACTACGTCGATGTTGAGAGTAGTAAAGTAGTAGTACTCATAAAAAGTGTTAACGTCATATCCTGTTGTATTCTTAATATGCTTCTTTGCAGGCAATCACCGCCATTCGAAATATGGCCCTCCAACATCATGAATTCCAACTCCGGCTGAGGGACGTATAGAAGCTTCAGCTATATGTTCAGTCAAGGCTTTCTGACTAGGAGAGCTTGAATGCCTCTTTGAAGGTGGCTCAATTGAATGCCTGGCACTAGGAGCTGGAGGCTAAAGAAGCTATGGATAAGGCGGCTTGGGCTGAGGCAGAGAGGGATGCCGTCCGATATGAAGCGGCGATGGCGCGTCTAGAGATCGACACGGTGGTGGGTAGTGCCTAGGCACCAATGGAATCTAAGTTGACCTGGGTCCAGCGTGCCTTGACTACTTCAGAAGGTGTCCGGTTGAAGGCGGAGTTTGAGGTGGACTACGTTCGTGAAGCCTTAGGCCCGTTCTGAGGGAGGCTTCTTGGGAAGGCGGGGAGAGATTGTCAGCTAATAGATGAGCGACTATCTCTAATCATGGAGCTCAAGGCTGGTAAGGAGGAACTCGTGGCTTCAGAGAGCGAAAGCGATTGTGAAAAGGAAGCGATGGAGGAAGGAATTTGTATGACGTTGATGTGATCTTTAAGTATGTAGTTCACGAACTGCTGGCGCTTTTCGCGATATGTCGCGGGAGCAAACCCATGATCCTAGCCGGAATGCCCGATGTCAGGCGCTACCTCAGGTTTTTTTATCAACCCCAGATGCCCCCAAGTGCTTCCTCAGATCCTCCCATTGCCATTACTATTAGAGCGGCTTTAGTACTTTAGCCGATGATGGGGCCAGATATCTGCGGGCCGCCCGGCTATAGAGCGGTCGCGAATCCGACGTTGCAGTTGATGGCTAGGGTTTAAACCTTGCGCTCGTCGGTCGAGCCTTTTTATCTTTTGCTGTATTTTGACATTCAATACCTCTTAATTTTGGTTTTTACGAAATGTGCCGAACTTGGTGGTGGATGAAATAACTTCTTCTTATTTAGCCGATTGGCGTATGTGGGTGGCTAACTAAGCTTTGGGCCGGATAGGCTATTAATCGTATTGCGTTATTCGGGCTTTTAGTGTTGTTCAGTTAGATGTTATACACCTTTAGTAGGATAGGTCATTTCTTGCGCCATCGGGCTTTTAAGTTGACCGAGTTAGATGTTCTCTTTGGTGGGATAGATCATTGCCGCCATCAGGGCTTTAAGTTGACCCGGTTAGATGTTATCTATACTAGTAGGATAGGTCATTTTCTTTACGTCATCTGGGCTTTAAGTTTACCACCAATACGATGAAAAATGGACAAAAATATGCTTAAATATTGAATCATCCTTTATTGATAATACCTTTTAAGATGCATGGCATTTCACGTTCTAGGTACAGGGGTTCCATCAAGCTTGTCTAAAGCATAAGATCCGGATTCGCCTGCTCGTGTTATGAGATATGGTCCCTCCCATTTGGGTTGGAACTTTCTGACCGCGGGGTCGGCAGTATTGTCGAATACCTTTCTTAGGACTAAGTCTCCCGGTTGGAACATCCGAGTCTTCACTCGTTTGTTGTAAGAATTTGCCAGGCGGCGTTGGTAGGACGCTATGCGGACTGCTGCCGACTCTCGCAGTTCATCGACCGTGTCTAGGTCCTTGATTACCAACTCTGCATTTTCCTACTCGGGCATGTCGCTCCGGATGGTAGGCATGCTAATTTTAGTAGGGATTATAGTTTCCATCCCATAAATAATCGCAAAGGGGGATATGCTGGTAGATCTGCGAGCGGTAGTTCTGTAAGCCAAACACCAGGAGTTCATCCACCCATTTACCTTAGTCGAATCAATAGTTTTTCGGGCGGTCGCGGGGTTTTATTAGGGAAGCCACGCTGGTCATTGCTTTGCCAATGCAGGAGTCGTCTGATTTTTATTTTCAATTCACGGAAAAAGTTCGATGGAGCATTTGTCAAATTGGGGGCCGTTGTCGGATACGATTGATTTGGGGATCTTAAAAGCGAATGACAATATTTTCGGATAAAGCCAGGTAACATCCTGTCCTTGATCGATGAGAGGCCCTGCGACTTCTACCCGTTTCTTGAAATAGTCGGTTGCGCCCCAGCGATAATTTCGCGGCCCGGGCGGTGGCGGTGACCGACTATATCACCATTGGTAGAAGGGCTAAGGGCTTAAGATGGAAATTCGATCTTGCTGAGTGATTTAGTTGAATGACCATTGTACTTGGTCACATTTTTGGTATAATTGGCAGTGTCGGCTTTCATGGTCGACCAATAATACCCTTAAGTGTGAGCCCTATGTGCCAAAGTTCTGCCACCTGGATGATTACCACATATTCCATCATGCGGAGTTCGACGACACATATTAGCCTGTTAGGTCATCAACACTTCAGATACGAGCCGCCTAGGGATCGTTTGAACAATTGCCCATCGATCAAGGAAAATCTAGCTGCCTGGACTTGTATCTTGTGGGCCTTATCCCTCTCACTAGGGAGTTCTCCCGTGCCAATGTAGTGTATTATGGGGTCCATCTATGAGGGGGTGATTTCGTCTACCTGGCTTACTTAGGAGGTAGTGATAGAGGAAAACGGCTGATAGTAGATGGGCAGGAATATTGTTTCGGTTATTGGCAGAGAGGCGGCCACCGCGGCCAAGGAATCTGCTTTATCATTACGGTCCTTGGGTACATGTTCCAGTTTCCAGACTGAAAAACTACCCAAGCGTAGTTTTACTTAGGAGACATATTTTTCCATTCGAGGGTCTCGGGATTCGAATTCTTCGTTGACTTGCCCAACGACTAACTGTCAATCACTTTGAATCAGGAGCTTGTGGCGAATCTGACTAGTTCAATTAGGATAGTAGGGCTTCATATTCGATTCATTGTTGGAGCGTTGGAAACTGTCGGATTACTTGTTGATTCATTCCCTGTTCGAGGATTTGATTGCGACCCGATTCAGCTCGGTTGTCTTGAAGCCAGTACATTCAGTGTCCACCAATTTGAGCTTTCGGGGTGTGTTTTGAATTTGAAGTTTACGCTGTAAAAGTCTGACTAAAACTACTTTTGATAGCCTTAGCTTGTATTGGATGTCGTATTCACTTAGTTGTCCTTGGCGAGCCACTTGCTAGAAGTGGAACATGGGTGTGCTCAGAAGAGAGGAAGGTCGGTTAATTACCGATGGGGTGTCTTAGAAATAAAATGCGGAGTTCTTAGTACGCTACTTGGAGGGCAGAATTTGCCTGCTCAAGGTGGTATACTGGTTTATTTGTCGGCTGAGGATTTCTTTGATGGCTTTCTTGGTTTATGCCTTATGTCACTATTTTCTTTGAATAGGGCGGCACTTACTGCTACCTCGGGGCGCGAATATACAAAAGTGTCTCACACCGGTCGGACTAGTAAATTGGTGAAGCGGTCAAGTCTTATTTGATATGGGTGAAAGCCCGATCCACCTCTTCATTATCCGTACGGTTGGCTTCCTTAAGAATGACGAATGGCTTTAGAGGCGGTCATGAACACACAGAAATAAACCGCCCAGGCGACAATGAGCCAGTCGGTATTGTACCCCCCTTTACGGAGCTAGGAAATTTGGAGATTCTAAAATAGCTTGAAATTGGGCAGGGTTGACCTCTATTCTCTCTGGTGGTCATGAACCACTTTAGGCGGCTGCCTCTTGAATGCACACTTTGTAGGGTTGAGTTTCATGCCCTTATGCTGCGAGGAGCTCATTTTTTTGTTCTGCGGATGTGAGTGTGATCCAGGCCTCCTTGGACTTCAGCAACATATCATCGATATACACTTCTAGTTTTTTCAATGAGGCGAAAACATCTTAGTTACCAGTCTCTAATAGGTGGCTCCGACATTCTTTAACCCGAATGGCATTACGTTGTAGCAAAAGATCCCGTGGGGGGTGATAAAAGATGTTTTCTCTACATCAGGTGGGTGCATGGGGATATGATGATATCCTGAAAAATGCATCGAGGAAGGACAACATGCCATGCTCGGCTGATGCGTCAACGATCTGATCTATGCGGGGTAAAGGAACTGTCCTTAGGACATGCGTCATTAAGATCCGATATAATCTCGCGCATACTCCATACTTGCTTTCTTAGGAACTACCACCATGTTGGCAAGCCATTCTAGAATTTAACTATACGATAAACCAACTTTGGAAGATTATCACCTCGGCACGGATGATTTGATGGCGGTCGGATGGGAGAGCCTTACTCTTTGCTGACAAATTAAGGATGAGAATGACATTTAGCTTGTGAAGCATGCATAGGACTTATTCTGTCATATCGAATGGGTCGAGGCGAATCGTCGACGTGCTTGTAATATTTGGTGTAATTGTGCCCTTTCCTCTTATGTCACAAGGGAACTAACATAGGTGTACTTACCGGGCCCGCCAATGAGTATGGACTCTAGAGGATCCTTGGCTGTTCCTGTCTTCGCGGCGCGGGCAGCGATACGCGGTGCTATTACGAGGGTTGAACTTCGGGGGCGAGTCGTTGGAGGTTTCATATTTTTCATGTTCACACTGCGATGGCTGGTAACAGCAATGGCTAATTGAAACACCTGGAGGTCAACCTGCCCGGATGTCGTCAGATAATTGATAGTTTGGTGATAGGTTGAGGGGATTGCTTTCATAGCGGGTAACGGGCCCAGGCCACGATAGCATTAATACGGTCCCAAGTCCACCGACCAGCCCGAAAACAATGCTTGTTGTATTCTGAAGCTACGCCTTGGCGGAAAGAACAATATCGCCCGTCGTTAGTGTGGTATTTGTGAACCAGGCCAAACTCTTCCAGCTGAACTCAGACGGTCAAGCGGGACTTTCATCTGCTGGAAGGCTGGAAAATGCAACAAATTAGCTGCGCTTCCAAGATCGATAAGGACTCTGTGCACATTAAAATTGTTAATACACAAAGTAAGTACAAGCGCATCATAATGAGCAGTGATGACCCTGGTCGGGTTTATAGGAGGAAAGGATATGAGGGCCCGTCAACTGCTGGTGGCACTTGCCCAGCTCTCGGGTCTTGATGGTGTTTTTATCCGGGCTACGATTGAGAATTTGCGACATTTTCTTCTCTGTCGTTTAGTTGGTACTAATCATCGATCGGGCCTCGATATGAAGTTGATGGTGGGCCGGGGTTCAGATGGGTGTTCAGCACCAGCTTGTTTACCTGTCGCGATGAGGAGCGGAGTTTTGTTCCATAAGTCGGCTCCGAATGTATCTTACAGTGCCCGGCCGGATCAATTTTCTACCACCAGGAACTTTAGGCTTTGGCAGCGGTTGGTTTCATGGCCATGGTCCCTATGGTAATCGCACCTTAGGGATCGATTGCGTTAGTCCGGGTTTTCCCTCATTGGCGGGGGCCACTTAAAATCGGGGTGGTCCCGGATGAGAGGTAGGAGTTAGTCATAAGAGATGTTGAGAAGGGTGAATTGGGGAAGCTCTTTTTCTGATTGTTCTTGGAGCGCTTTTGATTCTTGTTCTAGCTTTCTTTCTGTTCGGGTTGGCCCTTAGTGGCTTCCTTGCTGGTTTGAGCAGTTATCATTGCATGCAGGAAGCGGTCAGGATATTATCCTTCGATTAATGGAATACTTGTTTATGTAGATATAGTTCTTCCATTGTTGCGGGAGGATCCAGGGATAGAGATTGAAAGAAAGGGTGGTAGGTCCGAAGCTTCTTCGGAAGTTCTGAAGGACCGCATCCATGCTGTAAATATCAATTTGTTGGACGGCTTGCCCAAATCTTCGGGTGAAATCCTGGATAGATTCATCTTCCCGCTTGAGGATGGCTTGGAGTGAGTTGATGTTTCCTTTATGTTGTACCGAGCATAAGTACTGGGAGATGAACGCTGCCCACAGATCGCTGAATGAGTTTATAGATCCTCTCGGGAGTTTGTGGAACCAGGCCAGAGCGGGTCCCTTCAGGCTGGCCGGGAATACCTTGCACATGAGATGGTCATTACCTGCGCTAAGAATCATTGTTTGGTTAAAATGTAGCATATTATCATGCGAATTGAGTAGAGCCATCATTACGCAGCAAATGATGGCATAAGCGAGGCCGCGAGGGGCTCGTGGCTGAGATCTGAACTGGGGGTGAGGACGACATGTCCACCGACCCCTCGGACAATGGGAAAGGTCAAATCTTTGGTGGAAGCTACCCAATGGTGATGCATGTAGGAGCGAGAGCCACCGAACCGAATAGACACATATTCGGGGGCCAATTCCAAATGGCGTTTGTCTCTTGGCGGCCTCTGCCGTACTGCGGCCTTTTCAGTGACGGTCGCGCAGGGGACCTCTTTTTGGATTCAGTCTCCGCATTGTTCTGGGGCGGTGAGAGGCCAAGGGGTGGAGAGCTTCTGGAAGATAGTTCGTCGTCTGTTGGGGGATCACTTTCTCCCATAAGGATGGGCTCTTTACCCTTATTAGGCGGAGCCGGGGGTGTTGGATGGATAGGCCCTAGCGAGTTTTAACCCCGGTTAGTCTCTAGACGGGTTCGCAGGCGTTCATTCTCCTGATGCAAACGGTCTGCGTGTTCGCGTAATTCGGTCATCTGCCTGGCCTGTTCTTCTTGCTTCGCCTCCATCTCTTGGCCTTGTGAGTGATCCTCGATAAATTTGGTGGTTGAGATTGCCGAACATGGTGATAAAGCTATGACGAGTTCGATGGAATGATCGAGAATTACAAAGCCGAGGAGCGGAGATCGCTTGGGATTGCCGGTGTACCCAGCTCTCGCATATCGCCTATGAGATTTCCTTCTTGGCGTTTCCCATAGACGGCACCAATTGTGGTCTCTGAACTTTACGAATCGCGAACGTTGAAGCGGGGAACCCATTTGAATGCGCATGGCGAAAGCGAGAAAGCGGCCCGGTGGTTTTCCTGCCGCCTCTCCGATGCTTAAGTTAGATTCGTCTCCATGAAGAGTGAAAACGCTCTTCTTTTCAGTATGGAATCACGTACCTTTTTCTTCCGTTCTTTCCTCATTTTTATCTCGAAGGAAGGCGATCCTCTTTCCATGGAAGGTAGAAGATTTCCTTAAGCGGAAGGGAAGGTTGTGCACTTTCTCGTCGCGTTACGACACATCTTCCTTTAGATACTTGATCGTCGCACTTCTGTCTTAAAAAATGTTTGACCATCCTCGAGTGGTTATGAAATTATGGCTGCCGCATTCGGGGTCGGAGGAGTCATTCGGATGCCTTTTTAAAAAGGGGTTGTCACGGCCCATGAGGACGGTGTCTAGAAGTATATACCCTACCCGGATGGGAATGTATGTTTGGACTGTTGATAAAGGAAAGCGGTTGGGCCGTGGAGTGGGCCCATCATCCACCGTAGTCCTTAGTTAGTGAGAGAGGCTGTTGTGAGAAGCCAGTTGGGCCTCGGCCCATGGTACCCACAAATTGAAATTTAGTATTTTATACAATTTAGATTTTATTAAATTATGTTTTTCAAAAACATCACCCTCTATTTCGATGATTTATATCAATTAAATATTATTAATTTTACTAAAATTTATAAGATAATATCTTATTTTCAGTTATTTTGAAAACATACTTAACTAAAATTTTTATTTTACAAATTTATTTATTCATTTTTTATCAAAATTTTGTTTTGTGTAATAGAAGTAAATTAACTTTAATATATAAATACACATTCACTTATAGCAAATATGTAAAATTTAATACTTATATATATATATATATATATATATATATATATATAATCATCATAATTTTTATTTATAATTTTCAAAAAAATAAAACATGCATTAAAATGCTTGTTTTGAAAATGATTTCAGAAGCCTTTTTAATCTAAAATGTTTTTTAAAAACATTAGGCGTTTGACAAAATTTATAAAATATTTTTAGCATTTTGGAAAATCAGTTACAGTGCTTTTCAGAAAAAAATATTTTGAAGGAGATTTATTACTTTATAAGTGATTTTCCTAAAAATACTTTTAAAAAAACACTTCAACCATAAATACTTTAAATAAAATAATATTGTCAAACCCACTCCATAGACCGTGTGAAGACACATCCTGATTATCTAACCTTTTTTTATTTAGAGGTAAAAATAATTTCTTCATCATCATTTTTTGCATTTTTTTTTAAAATTCTTTTGTGTTCTTTAAATGACAAAAGAAAAAAAAAATTTCTTGATCTTGCTTTTGATAATGTGTGGATGTGATATTTGCAATAATATATTTTGATGTTGTTTTAGTATTTGAGAAGCTCCCTTATATAATAGTAGTAATAATATTTTTTTGAAGATAAATAATAATAATTTATAACAAAACCTATCAATAAATAAACAAATTGGAATTTACGTGCACATAAAACATAACCATATCATTTAAATTAATTATGTAATTGTGACATTAATTATAAAATGATTGAAGACATCATTGACATGACATGTAATGAATACGATTTCATTACCCTATCAATATTGGATAAACAAATACTAAAAAACAAATTGAAAATGATTTTATCAAACGAATAATATCTAAAATTAGGGTTTATACTCAATTCAAAAGGAAAACAATAATAAGGTACTTTGAAAAAGACAATCTCTTTCTAAACTTAAAATGAGAATCATAATTTTAAAATGATTATAGAAGTTTTATTAGGCATGAAAGAAAATTTATATTTTTATACAAGGAGTAATATTTTTTAACCTTGGTATTACTATTATCAAAATTACCTAACAAAAAAAAAATTATGTTTCATATTTCTCATATAAAAATAATTGTAGAACTCTTTAAAAAATAATTTAAGAATTTCCTTGCACACGGGATAAAGGTAATACCCAAATTATTTAAGGTACTACGTAGTACCACAAGAATGTACTTTAATTTAAAACCATGAAATTTTTTATTTATTTTCCACATAGTTAATTGACATTTTGTATTTTATACAGTTAGATTTTAATTAAATAATGTTTTTTAGAACATCACCTTCTATTTCAAGTCATTTATATAAATTAAATTTATAAGATAATATCTTATTTTCGGTTATTTTGAAAACATACTTAACTACAAAATTTTATTTCTTTACAAATTTATTTATTCATTTTTTTATCAAAATTTGTTTGTGTAATAAAGTAAATTAACTTTTAATATATAAATACATTCACTTATAAAATATGTAAATTTAATATATATATATATATATATATATATATATATATATATATATATATATATATATATATATATATATATATTATCATCATAATTTTATTTATAATTTTCTCAAAAATAAAAAAACATGCATTTAAAAATCTTATTTGAAAATGAAAAAAGTTTAGGGAAGCCTTTTAATCTAAAATGTTTTTAGAAACATTAGAGTGTTTGACAAAATTATAAAATATTTTTACCATTTTGGAAAATCCCAGTTACAGTGTTTTCAGAAAAATATTTTAGGAGATTTATTATTACTTTATAAGTGATTTTCCTAAGAATACTTTTAAAAAAAAACACTTCAACCATAAATACTTTAAATAAAATAATATTGTCAAACCCACACCATAGACCGTGTGAAGACACATCCTGATTATCTAACCTTTTTTTATTTAGAGGTAAAAATAATTTCTTCATCATCATTTTTTGCATTTTTTTTTAAATTCTTTTGTGTTCTTTAAATGACAAAAGAAAAAAAAAAATTCTTGATCTTGCTTTTGATAATGTGTGGATGTGATATTTAATAATATATTTTGATGTTGTTTTTAGTATTTGAGAAGCTCCCCATATACAATAGTAATAATAATAATATTTTTTTGAAGATAAATAATTGGAATTTACGTGCACATAAAACATAACCATATCTTTTAAATTATGTAATTGTGACATTAATTATAAAATGATTGAAGACATCATTGACATGACATGTAATAAATACGATTTCATTACCCTGTCAATATTGGATAAACAAATACTAAAAAACAAATTGAAAATGATTTTATCAAACGAATAATATCTAAAATTAGGGTTTATACTCAATTCAGGAAACAATAATAAGGTACTTTGAAAAGACAATCTCTTTCTAAACTTAAAATGAGAATCATAATTTTAAAAATGATTATAGAAGTTTTTATTAGGCATGAAAGAAAATTTATATTTTATACAAGGAGTAATATTTTTAACCTTGGTATTACTATTATCAAAATTACCTAAGAAAAAAAAAAGTATATTTTATATTTCTCATGCAAAAATAATTGCAGAGACTCTTTAAAAAACTAATTTAAAATTTCATGCACAATGGATAAGGTAATATCCAAATTATTAAAGGTACTACGTAGTACCTAAGAATGTACTTTAATTTAAAACCATATAAAATGTTTTAATTATTTTCACATAGTTAATTGAAATTTTGTATTTTATTCAGTTAGATTTTAATTTGACAGGTCTTTTATTTGTAATATGTGAGTGAGTAATGAGGACACAGTTTTTTTTTATTGCAAAAAATATAAATAACTTTTGGCATTAAATCTCTTAAGAATAATACAGCCTCATTTCCTTCACGTTCACATTTTTTGACAGTAAATCTCTAAACATTAAAATATTCAAACTAAATCCCTACGTTATCTAAAACATTAAAAGTAAGGAGACTTTTGTTTTTTTTTACCTTTTTGCTAAATTAAATTGTTTTCAAAATTTAGACGGTTTGTTTTCTCATTATTGCATAACTTATTTTTTGAATTTTTTAAATATTATTCTGAATAAAAAAAAGCCAAAATATTTGGCTTTTCTATTTAAAAAAATCCATATTTTAGTACTTGTAAAAAATACTTTAAAATAACAAACACAAATACAAATTCAGGAAAAATCAATCTTTTCATTTATCATATAACATTCTAATAAATTTAAACTTCCTAAGAATCTTTGAAGATGAGTTTTATTTTTAATTTCATCAAGGAATTTATTTGCAAATTCAATTGCTTTATGTAGTGGCTTAATTTGACCTTGATAAATATCAAATCCTAAAAATCTTATGTTTGTTTGGAATAATTTTATTTTTGATGCAAAAATAACTAATCCATTTTATCTTACAATTTTTTGGAAAATTTTTAAATGTTTGAAATGTTCTTCTATAGAATTTGAAAATATAAGAGAACACCATCATATATACTATATAGAAAACTTAGTATAATCATTGAAAATATCATTAAGTAATGTTTTGAGTCGAGATGGAGGCATTTTTAAGTAAGGCATTACATTCCATTCATAATGTCCGAATGGAACTGTAAATACTATTTTATACCTATCTTTTGGTTGAATCTGAATTTGCCAAAATCTAGATTTCATATCAAATTTTGAAAAAATTGTTTCATTATAAATCCTTTGGATTAATTCCTTTTTGTTAAGAGTATTGGATACACAGTCGTGTAAAGAACTATTGATTTATAATTGATAACTAATCTTGGAGTTCCCCTTTCTAATTCTGAAGTCTTCTAAACATAAAAGGCTACACAACTCCAAGGAGAGTGACTTGGTCTAATCAATTTTTTGCTTAAAAGATCATTAATTTCTTTTTTACAATATTCTAAGAGTTCTGGACTCATTTGGATTGGTCTTACCTTAGTTGGGATTTGTTTTTCATCAAAATCTTTATATGAAAGGGAAACCATATGTTGTTTTCTATTCCAAAAAGCATTTGGAATTGAAGAGCATAAATTGTTTTTTTTTTTTTGTACTTGTTTAATTCTATCCTGAAGTTGATTTGATTTCAGGTTTTCTTCAATCTTTTTATATTGAATTTCTTTTCCAAGAAATTTAATATGCTTTTGATTTTGGTGTAGTAAATTTATATGATCTTGTATTTGGTTGATTTATTTTATTTCTACACCTTTGATGAATTCAAATAAAATCTTTTGGTCTTTGTAGGTTGTTTGTAATCCTTGACTATCTATACGAAAAGGATATAGTTGTGTTAGGAAAGGAATTCCTAAAACAATTTGATGACTAATATTTTTTACTAGTAAGAATGAAGTTTTAATACAAGTATCATCTTTGCAAATATGCCCTTGTGGTATTTTGTATTGTACGTTCAGAGGATCATTAATTGTTGTTGAAAGTCTTTGTGAAGTCTTAACAAAATATACAATAGGAATTAATCCTTCCTGTATACAATTTAAATCAGCTCCTGAATCAATCAAGGCTATAAAAGTTGATTGAAAATCAGGTTTGATTTTTAATGTTATTTTTGTATGTCATCTTTGTTTTTGTACAATAGTCATATTATTGACAAAATTTTCTAATTCCTCAGAGGTTTGTGTCGTCAAAGCATCTTTTTGATCTAAATTTTTTATTCTAGCATCTATATTTTGAGTATAAAATTTTAATTCTTCAGTTTGGGTTTTTATTTGTTTTATCTCTATTTGTAAGTCTTGGGTATTTATTTAGTTCTTGTGTTTTAAAATATTGCATAACATCTTTCATTCTGTATGTATTTGCTAAAGTTAAATTGGATTTTGGTTTGGTGTTTTGTTGTTATAATATTTTTCTTATATATTTGGCTTTAGCTTCTTTATCTTCAATTTGATCTATCATTTCTATGAATAATTCTTGATCCGTTGTTAAAACATTTATTTGACATAAACAATTTTCTATTTTGTCTATTTTATCTTGTTCTTTTTCTGATGTTATATTTTTACTTTGAGAATTATCAGTTTCAGAGGAAGAAGTATCATTGTCAGAATAATATTCTTCTTCATCATCAGATAAAACATTTAATTTTTGTTTTTTACAATTTGGGGCTATATGACCTTTTTGTCCACACTTAAAACATCTAACTTCTCTTTTATGTGTTTTATTAGGAATTTGTGGTTTATTGTCTTTATTTTTATGAGATTTATATTTTTTATATTTTTTATAAGATTTTTCTTTATAATGATTTTGTTTTTTATGTTTTTGTGAAGGTGGTACTGGCATTTCAATACTATATTGGGCACATAACGATCCTAAATCATTCTTTGAAGCTTTTAAATCTCTTTTTATTTGATATTGAAGTCTAAGTTGTGAACACAACTTTAAACCTTCCTTTTTGACTTCACTTATTAGATCTCCATAAGTAACATCTTCATAAGGAAGTGTGTTGTTATGTTTTTCTCTAAGAGTTTCTTGTACTTTTTCAGTTAAAGCCTTAGGGAGTTCATAAAGGAATCTTTCTTTCCAATAAGGGGCTCGTGCATCATGTCTTGACATTACTTTTGATAAGAACACACCATGATATCATCTAAAATCACTGAGTGTTCTACACTTTAAATTTTGAAGAATTTCATAATTTCTTTCTTAAAAAAATCTAGGATGACCAATAAAATGTTTGGTTATGACATACATGAGTCTTAAGACTGCATTTTGTTCTTCTTCTTCATTCACACTGGTTTGGATAAAAAACCTCTCTTTGTCATCGAGACAGTTATCCCACCAATATTTCAATGTTCCAGAGAAATCAACCAAAATTAATTGTACAATATTATGATCATCTCCATCTGTCAAATAGGCTGTGGTTGCCATTGCTATTTGGCGTAGGACATTGAGAATCTCATGTTCTAAGAGTCCATCAATATTCCAAGCGTAGATGAAATCATTGCTATACATATTTCTTTAGGGATTTCTTTCTTCAAATTGTAAATCTGGAGGAGTTGGTTTTTGAAAAAAGTTTTTTGTCCTTTGATGCCATGTTTTTATCCTATTTATTTGATCATTTTCTTGTTCTGAATTACTTGTTTGTGATTCTTTTATTGTAAACTTTGTTTTAGAACCACTTAAGAAATTTATCTCACCTTTGATGTCATGATCTTTATTGTAGAAGGTTCATGTATATTCATGCCTTCTAATTTTTTGCTAAATTTTTATTAAATCATTATTTTTATTTCCTAATTTTAAGGGTTTATTATAATTTAGATTTTTGAATAAAGGTTTTTCCTTTTCTATTTCTTTTGGTTTAGGAGTGTTCTTCTCAATTCTATCTAATTGAGAGGAGATCGTTCCTAAAATTTGATTTGTAAAATTATTTTGTTGTTGGAGTCCTTTAATATCTTTTAATCTTGTAGTTCTTGTTTCATCTTCCTTAGGGTTTAGTGTTTTGAAGGGTAAAGCTATAACTCAAGCCCCGAGTTATTATTTTATTTTTTCTAAAGGAGGTAGGATACTACTTTCTTCTCATAAGTAGTATTCAACTCAAAATACATACTAAGTAGATAAGGTATGTTATTATTTGCAGCATAGATATCAAAATAGGTAAATATTGGAATATTCATTTCCATAGTTTCCATTGTTTGATACCATTGCTTTTTAAATTTTTCTTTTTGTTCTTTAATTAATGTTGAGAAAAACCACTTGCTTTTCTCAGCATGTTTAAAAGATTTTGCTTCATTCCTCAGATATTCTTTATCTATCTCAAACTCAACTATCATCATCATGAGTCAAGTGTGCTCATCATTCGTGACATCATTTGAGAATAGGTTGGAGACCTATTTGGAGAATTTTGCATATTTTGTTCAGTTCTTGTATATTTCAAATCTGGAATTGTAGATGAATATTCTACTTCTTCCAAATTTAAGTTTGAATGAACATTTGATCTTCTGGAAGGAGTTCGAATTTCTAAAAAGGAATTCGAAGAGCTTGCAGAATATGATCTTCTAGGATGTTCTTTTCTAGATTCAAAGTTAATTTGTACATTCCCTTGTCCATCTTCAGTTATGGACATTAGTTTTGGCTGCTCAACTGTTTCAAAAATAAAAGTTGTTTGAAGTTCCATTCCTTAGGATCAGGTTAAGGCATTCCCAAGGAATAGCTCTGGTATTATTAATGTGGAGTTCTTTCGTTTGTTCGCTAAATTAACGCTTCGATCTTCGTATGACAAAAGCACAGCCAGTCGACTCACTTGTGAGGTTAATACCTTATAGTATACTCTATATATTATAAGAATGTTTCTGGATCTAGGGTCCATGTCATAGTTTTAGGTTTGGATGTTTAGAGTTAAGGCCTTATGAATGCTCTGATCATTCATAAAGTCTAACTCTAGGTTTGGATAGCAAGTAAAATACATCGGTCCAAAGGATGTATTTGTTTCAAGATTAACTATTTAGGAATTCCTTGTACCGATTGTTCTCGCATCTCTCGTATATATACATATAGGGGTCTGTCCAACCCTAACTCAAGTATATTTTTATTGCCACTAACAGCTTTATATGTATTAATTTTGAATTTTTCCTTTTCAGAACCGTCTAAATTTCTAGATCTGTAGTTCACTAGCTTCGTCTAGATCCTATCGAACAGCATTCTCAAACATTTTGATCCTATAATCTCTTTAAATTCAAAGTTTCCTACTTTGTGGCATTCTTTTCACGCTTTCTTGCTTTCATTTCAATTTCACTGCATCAAGCCTAAATCTCTGTTTTAAACAGACAATTTTATTCTCATATTTCCTTGGAGCATTTCCCCTAATTTGTCTAAGTTGTTCATCAATCCTAGATGAACTAGTACTTGAACATGTTCCTATAAGTTTTTTGATAAAATTTGCCACTTCTACCCTCACTATAGTGATTAGGATTCTAACACTTAATAGGACCACCACTGAGACCACCTACCCAACTATAGGGGATTTACGGCTGACCAATGGACACAAAAATTATAAATAAATTTTTTATGATAAATAATTTATTTCTTAGGTTATTCTTTTTTTCAAGAGTCTTAAGTTATTGTTGTAAAAAATAAAATACCATGAGAACAAAATTATCCTCATCATAAATGTTAAATTTATACATTATTTATAAAAATTAAATTTTTATCCAAAATTTGAGAAAATAATCTTTAAATAAAAACAATTATTTTTTCTAACCAAAAAACATTTAAAAAATAATGTTTTAATTTTTATTTAAATTTTGATAAAATACGTATGCATATTTTCAATTATGTAACACTTTTCATATTTTCGATTATGTAACACTATCGGTTGAACATTTTAATAGATATATAATATTACAAAACAAATAATTTAATATTTAATACTACTAAACCTTATTCAACATTAAAATAAAAGTTAATAAAATTTTTATTCAATGTTAAAGAAAAAAAACAAATGCCTCATAACTTTTTTTTTTTTTAATAACTATATCGAAATTATTAAATCAACATCAAACAGGTCACACGCATACGATCAAGGATCAAAATATCGGTAAACACTGATATATCTGTGAACGCCAATGAATATCAAGGATATTTTTACAAAAATATCGATTCGATTAAATTTTTCATATTTTAATTATATGATGTATTTAAACGATTCATATCTTAATTGGCTGTGAGATTAAAATCAAAATTGATTAGTAATTATTAAATTAAATATACTATATTTAATATTATCTCGTATATTTATTTGTTACATTATTATAAATATTGTGATAGATAATTAAAGAGATTCAAACATTATATATTATAATTCTTACTTTAAACGACATGTTATTTCTTTTCCTTTTCAAATTAATATTTTACTTAAAAATATTATAAAGCTTATAACGTAAAATAAAAATAAAATAAAATATTATAATCAGATTATATGATTAAAAACAAATAAATAATAAGTTAATAAGTTTTACAATTATACAAAGACAATCAATTATTTAAATTACCGAAAAGCGTACTACTCCTTTATTATTTGATAGCTTCGAAACCTTCATTTTTCGATCGAAATTTCAGAAATTTTGTTTCCGGCATACAATCTAAAAAAAGGTATATTAAGGGAGAATCCCAAATTGGTGAAAGGTCAAACATCAGAAGGGCATTTTCGGAAGAATAAAATCAGATGGAAAAAAGGACACGGTGGAAACACCAAAAGGCATGCCGTGTTTAGTGCAACAAGAAAAATCGCTCCTCGTTCCCTCCTTTGTTTTCTTCAACAAACAACCAACTCTTATATATATATAAAGTATATTCCTTTTCCTTCCTCAATTCGGCTTTCCTCCCCTTTTCCACCTTCCCAATCACCTCCCTCCCCCACTCTCCCTTCACGACCTTTTGGTGGTTAGGGTTTTTTTCTTCAATTCCAGGTACGTTTCTTCATTTGTTTTTGTTTTCTTTCATTAAAATGATTTATTTATTTTATTTTTCGATCCGTGAAATTAGAAGACACATGCTTGTGAGATGTCGTTTTTTCATGTTTGTTTCAGTTGTGAATTTCTTTGATTTGTAATTTTCTTGAAGGCATCCTCTTCTTATTCGATAGTTCTTTTACAAGAGTGCCTATGATATTTGGATGTGCTTTGTTGGATCTGGATTTGAGAAATTGACAATTTGGTCGTTAGTGAGAACTTCGGGTGAAACGGTCTTATTTTCTGTCTGTTTGGTGGCGGAGAAAAAGATGTAATGGTCAACCTGATTTTTTTTTTTTCTTAACTATAAATTGAATGTAGCATTTTTCGGGCTTGAGGTGGGTGAGGCTTTATTTGTTGTGGAGCCAGGAGACGGGGAAAAGGTGGGATCTAGGATGCTGTTTTCTTTACTTTCTTGGAATTTTCTTGGTGATCAGTTGGAGAATGGAGGCCTGGATTTTGTGTATCTATTCGTGAATATAAAGAATGTCGGTAAATAAGTTTCTGTTTATTTAATGCTGTTATCTGGAATTTGATTTGGGAAATTTGAATATCTAGTTATAGGTGAAAAATTCTGATCGTCTGGCTTCTGTGGCTGGCCATTGTCAGTTCGATTGCTGAAAAAATAAGGAGGGAAAATAATTTGAATTTTTAGTGGTGCATCAGGTTGCTTTGTTAGCTTAATTGACTTTGCTTGTAGGGCAGTTCTTTTTTCTTGGAAGCCGAGAAAGAGGGAACCTTAGATCTAGGATTGTATTTTCTAACTGTCCTGAGCATTCTTGTTAATCAAATTGAGAGTGGAAGTCTGACTTTTATTGAAGTCGTGTAATATGTATTTTTAATTAGTAATGTGCTTTGGTTAAGAAATGTAGCAAAGTGAACTGGCTGGAAGATTTTGCTTTCTGCTGACTTCTTTTGGATCCTAATTGACTGTAACATGATTGGCTTGTAGTGAGTTTGTATTTGTTGGAGACCATGAAGCATAAATGATATTGGCTTTGTCTATGAGGCATGTATGTAGGCTAAGGTGATTCTTAAGTTGTGGGACAAACATCTAATGAGCCTAAGACCCATTCCTTTGCGAATCTTATATTATTTGTTGCTTCCAAGTTTGTGATGTGGTGCTTTTTTTAAGCCTCTTATCATAGCAACCCACTCAGGGCTCAGGTGGCTTGGTGAAACCCTAAGAACTTCATGATGAGCTGTGGAACATTTTGCAAACATTTTGTTCTGAAATTGCATAAAAAAGGAATGTTACTGTTTGCTTTAAGTGCATATGACCTAAAAATTGGTATTTGACATTGAGGTTGATTTGAAAAAACCATTAGTTCAGTCCTAACAGCCTGTCCATTTTATAGTATGGAGTTGCAATTGTTTTTTCCTTTATCATGATTATATGTGCCTCTATTCCTTTTTGCATTGGTAATTGTTGCTGACTTGTTTCTCATGAGTGATGATTTTCTTTGGTGGTCAGGTTTTGTTACACAATCTGTTTTGGCGCTGGATCTTATCAGACTTGTTGGCCGTGAAAAAGAATTGAGATTGATGTTGATAAATTAGGTTCATAATGATTGATTTGAGTATTACGCTCTTAAGGTTGCTGATGACACCAGATGCTTATGGTCCCGCTGTATTTGGATGGCTAATCACTGGTTCGCTTGACTTAGCTATATATGTATTTCTAAAATGCAGAGAAGGACATCTCTGAATTGGATTAAAGCTGCTGCTAAAGCGAAGAAGAAAGTTTGGAAGGAGCTAAAAGTACCTCTGTCTCCTCATTCATGGACTGAAGAATTTGCTCATGATGTGCAGTCATCTACATGCTCTGTTTGTTTGACTTCTCTGGTGTACCCACAAGCTTTAGGCACAAAAGTAACACCACGGAATCCTGTCCACCGTTGTTCTGTTTGTGGTGTGGTAGCTCATTTCTGTTGTTCTGAGCTTGCGGCCAAGGATTGCAAGTGTGTAGCCCAAGCTGGTTTTGCCCATGTACAACACCAGTGGTCAGAAAGATGGATTGATATGGATGATAATTCTGAGATGTCTACTTTCTGTTCTTACTGTGATGAACCATGTGGTGTTCCTATACTTGATGCTCCTACATGGCATTGCTTATGGTGTCAGCGCCTTATACATGTTAAATGTCATGCCAAATGTCAGAAGAATCAGGTGATGTTTGTGATTGGGTGCTCTCCGAAGGCTTATCCTATCCCCAATCTGTGTAAAAGAAGATGAAGAAATCTTAAGAAGTGGAATGCTTACTTCTATAACGGGAGACATTATAGCCTCTTCTGTGATTAGAAGAAGACGCCACCGCAACAAACATGGAAGTGCGCGATCAGTTAATGGTAAGCTTCAGAATACTTCGACTGCCAATACAGTGCTGGAGTTTGTGCTTAATCGGCTTGCTAGTCTGAAGAGATCTATAAGTCAAAGCAAGGACCCAATATTGAAGAAAGGTGGAAGGATGTTCAGTGGAAAGGACACCCATAATGCATGGCAGAAAAAGGGCAGTTCTGTTCCCTATGTTCAAGTTACAAAGTACACACTAGTCGACATGCCACAGGATGCGAGACCTCTCCTAGTCTTCATCAATACCAAAAGTGGAGCACAATATGGGCCTTCTCTAAGGAGGAGGTTGAACATGTTATTGAATCCTGTACAGGTGCTTCTTTAAACTCTTAAGAAGCAGCAGTAACTTCTAATGGATTATATTGATCATTATTTTTCACCATTCTAATTATTTCAATATCGAGGTTCCTCTCTCTGTAATTAAGGTGGTATAAATAGAGTATACTTGACGGTGTTATCATTTTTCTTAAGCCGATCGTATATTTTGTAGGGCATTATCTACCATTTTTTTCCTGTGTATTTGTGATGGTTCACACATACATACACACAAGGCCTGGCAACATTATCTCTAGATGTTTCATCTAAGCAACCTGTTGGCAGTGCAAAATTAAATTACAAAATTTATGAATCAATAATGACTTATATTATACCTTTACCAGGTTTTTGAATTGAGTTCTTCTCAGGGCCCTGAGGCTGGCTTAAAGTTTTTTAGCAATGTTCAGTATTTTAGAGTTTTGGTCTGTGGTGGAGATGGTACTGTTGCTTGGGTCCTTGATGCAATTGAGAGGCACAATTTTGAATCACCTCCACCTGTTTCTGTTCTTCCTCTGGGCACTGGAAATGATCTGTCTAGGGTGTTACAATGGGGACGAGGTTTCAGCACAGTTGATGGGCAAGGTGGCTTAAGCACTGTTCTGGCTGACATCAACATTGCTGCAGTTACTATGCTAGATAGATGGGAAGTGAATATCCAAGAAGAAAAATCAGACGGTGATAGGAGTAAAGTGCAATCCAAGTTCATGATGAACTATTTAGGTAATTTTAAGTTACTATTTCTTGTGATCGTTTCTTGGACATGTTTGACCAGTTTAAATATCTGTCATAGGTATTGGATGTGATGCAAAGGTTGCTTATGAATTTCACACAATGCGGGAGGAAAAGCCTGAGAAGTTCTATAGTCAGGTAACTATGTTTCTCTGTTGTCTTTTCACTTTCTATCTATTTTTATGTGATAGTAATAGAGTCCGTGTGAATGTCATTTTCTTAAAATTGTTCCTCTGTCACTTTTTTCGTCTATAATCTACATGATTTTCCAATATGCATTGTTCTATTTACACCTTTTAGCAAAGGCCAGAGTTGGATGAATAAACTGGATAAGATACTGAAACATTCTGTTTATGTTGATGAGGCTTATTTCTTCAATCCACCATATCTATGACCATGGTGTCTGCAACATTAAGGCAAATGCAAATCTGTCTTTTATAAGAATTTGGGAAGTTGTTCACTCTTATCCCCTCAGATATGGAACTGCTTTTTATTTCTTACTGTTTCACTTTCTAGAAGTAGGTCTTTTGACTAGTTAATTGAAACATCTGTGTGTTCCCATTGATTCCTGCATATTTTTGGTCATTTGGCTGACTAAAAATGTCATGTACAGTTTGTGAATAAATTGCGATATGCCAAAGAAGGTGCAAAGGATATAATGGACAGAACTTGTGCAGACTTACCCTGGCAAGTTTGGCTTGAAGTTGATGGAAGGGATATCCACATCCCGAAGGTATGCAGTTAGTTATATCTGATGGTCATTCATGTTATTTTCTTTTCATATTTCTCATGTCAATTGTTTTCTAGGATGCTGAGGGCCTAATTGTGCTCAACATAGGCAGCTACATGGGTGGAGTTGATCTCTGGCAAAATGACCATGAGCATGATGATGATTTTAATCTGCAGAGCATGCATGATAAAATGCTTGAGGTTGTATGCATCTCTGGGGCATGGCACCTTGGCAAACTTCAGGTTGATAACTTCTTACACTACCTTGTATATGTTTATATGTGTAGCGTGTACTTTGCATATGGTTTAATCCTTGCTTTATGTATTTTCTGTAATTATTTTTTCATTTTGGTTTCTTTTTCTCGAGTTTCTCTAAAACCACACAACGTATGTTTCATAGTTGTCAAATTCAATATCAATTGAATCACTATCTTTTACCATTTTGAACATGGCAAAGAAACTTATAATATTTAAATAATATCCTTTAAACTTTCACTATTTAAAAATAATAAAAACCTGGGAGATCATTAACTCGCACCAACAAACTTTTTAAGAATCTTAAAGTTGTTGGATAGTTATGAAGTTAAGCTCAAACTAGAATCTTTCGGCTTGGGCAGACCTCTTACAGCACGCTACTTGGTTTTACATGACCTGATGTTGCAGCCCTAATTATGTGTTTCACTATCATAGTTATTGAATCATGAACTGATGATCATAGTCATTGAATCTTACACTGACACAGGATGTATCAATTGCCGAGTTTATTATACAACTTGCTTATGTTGCTAAACTGAGAAATGCTAGAAAAAGAAAATATGTCTACGATTCTATGAGAATATTTTGCTTTTCTATTTGAAAATGAAATTCATGGTAGCTGCTGTACTATTTTTTTGTACTCAACTTCCCTTAAAGACTTCCGTTGTCCCAGATAATATGATAATCAGGACAAAGATTTCACACCACCTTGTGCTGTGTTCTACAGGTTGGACTTTCACAAGCCAGGAGGTTAGCCCAAGGGAAAGTCATAAGAATGCATTCTTCTAGTGCTTTTCCTGTCCAAATTGATGGCGAGCCATTTATCCAGCAACCGGGTTGTTTAGAGATCACACATCATGGGCAGGTATCATATTCTTTGTTTGCAATAACATTTTGATGAAGATTCGCAGAATCCTTCCTCGCACCGGGCCTCAGAGGCTAGGATACCAAACATCATTAGTTTTTCCTGTTACGCTTAGAACTTTAGCGTTCTGTTATTTTGTATTAACCTTGTTCCCCTTTCAAAATGTCCCTAATTTTAAAAATATTAGCATGAAGTTGAAACCAATAAAAATACTGTGCCTCTATTTATATAACCACATACTCAACCTAACTCAAAAAGAGAAAGTAGGGGGCGAGCACAGATAAGTATGGTAAGCCCTAACCAGGCTGGCAAAGGCCTGTTAGTCGTAGAGAATTCATGGATCAGATGAAATCGTTTTAAGTTTCTTGATCCGTTAATTACAAATCTCGCTCCCCACACCATTAAGTATATCGTAAAGATCCTCAAATAACTGTCACGGTCTTGTAGGTTTAATTATCTGGTATACTGTTTCACCTTTGGCATTTTCTCCTCCTCTCTTTACAATGTATCTCCTCGAATTCACAATGTAATGGTCTTTTCCAGAAACTGTCATAATAAGTATTTCCAGAAACTCCCCCTTTCCCCAAGTTTAATTTCTGCAAATTCCTCCCTCCCATTTCTATATATAATAATAGTTTTAGCACAGGCTGCAACTAACCCACATTTCTTATCAAATGCTGCTACTACCTGCAACTAATTTCGGATTTGTTTATGTTCAGGTGTTTATGTTGAGGAGGGCCTCAGAGGAGCCAAGAGGCCATCCAGCGGCGATCATGACCGAGGTTTTGGTTGACGCCGAATGCAAAGGCGTGATCAACGCAGCTCAAAAGAAATTACTTCTGCAGCAGATGGCCCTCCAACTTTCTTGACACCATTTCTCTCTTCCATCCAATTCCTTACCCCAGATTTTGGCTTCTTTTGATTATAGCAAATTTCTTTTTTTCCCAGTTTCTGTGAACCGGGGAGATAGGATTTTTGGTTTTTTCTCGTCCCTCCTCCCTTCCAACACCCCTTCTCTTTTTGGTTTTTTCTCGGGAAAAAAAAAAAAACTGTCTTTGAGAAAGGTACAGCTTCTTCTGTATACATGAGAAAGAGAGAGAGTGAGAGACTACATGGATTACGATGATAGTTTAGGCTTCATATCATTTAACTAATTTTCTTTTGTATCAAAGTGATTGGATTGTTTCAGGAAAAATACTGTAATCTTCTTTACCCAGGATCATATCAGGTTTAAAATTTTTTATGGTTGTAGTTTATGATCAAAACAAAGCAATGATGAAGTAAAAATAAATAAAATAAAGAATTTGCTGGAAAAAAAAGGGTTACATTATAAAACATATGAGGAAAAAAAAAAAATCAGAATTTTGCTAAAAAGAATGAACAAACACAACGAAAGATATGAATGTTAAGATCTTTTGCAACGGCTACTTCAACGCTGGCAACTCAGCCCCATAAACTTGCTTAGAGCATAGTGATTCTTTGAGGTGAAATACTCGATTTCGGTTTGGGTGCTAATCATTTTACTTTTGTGAATATTACAGTTAGAGTTAAAGAAGAGTATTTTACAAGAAAAATGGTAAATTTATTTGTATAAAAAAATTAACTCTTCTTAAAAAAAAAAAATTACAACGATGATTAAAAATTACAAATAAATTATCCTTCAACACTTTAATAATATAAAGAAGTCTAAAAAAAGAAGAAGACTATTTTACAAGAAAAATGGTTGTTATTTTTATCAAAAATTGACTTTTCTGAAAAATAAAAATAAAAAGGATTAAAAATTTAAAATTAAGGATGATTGCTTCCCGTTTAATAAAATAACATATTTTATTGTCTAACAAAAAATATTTATTTTTTCATTTTCTTAAATTTTTAAGAAAAAAATGATAAGGTTGTAATTATGATAGTATTATTTTAGTTTGTATGAAAAACAAGGAAAATAGATGTTTTTGTTATAAATTAGTTCATTTAATGGTGAATGACCATAATGAGCCCATTATAACAACCATTCATTTGCTTATAAACGAAGGTACAACGTATATGAAGGCTATAAAGGCTTTTTCACCTTTGTGAACTATCCAGAAAAGAAAGAAGTTCCCTCTTTTATCTCTTTTTTCTCCTTTGCATTTCTTAGTTCTCTAGCTTTTATTCTTTCTATATACAAATGAGAATATATATATATATATATATATATATATATATATATATATATTTCTCTTTCACTTAAGGTTTGCATTTTTTAATATTTTCACAACACGTTATTAGTATGAGATTGTTGTCAAGGTAATTTCCTAACCATAACTTGAAGTTATTTCGATTTTTCATATATAGTGACATTTGGTTTTGATTGTAAACTAAAATCTATACTGCTATTGTCAAAACCGATCATAATACATTATTATCAAAAGTCTGTCGGTAATGTCAAATCTCACAAAACTTAAGTTTGTGGCACTTGACAATATCGAACAATTATCTTATCTTGCCCTACGCTGGTGACATCTGACGCACGAATATTGGTACCATAACAAAGTTAAGCGAACCGCTGATCCCATACGATCACGCGAAAACCTCGATTTTCCCCTTCGACACCACCTCCATAAGGATTTAAAAAGTGAATACTTTACAGTAAAGGACCTCCTTACTTTATGGAATGAGTTGAAGGGAAGATATGACCACTAGAAAACAGTGATTCTCCCAAAAGCTTGATATAACTGGTTGCACATGAGGTTGCAAGATTTTAAAACAGTTAGCGAATATAACTCCGTATTATTTAAAATTAGCTCTCAATTGAAGCTATGCTGGTAGTAGTGTCATACACATGCTAGAAAAAAAACGTCTACTACATTTCATGCCTCGAATGTCCTCCTACAACAACAATATCAAAACATAGACAAGAATACTAATCGATACTCATGTCTTCTTCACGAAAGAAAATGATGAGTTTTTGATGAGAAATCACCAGTCCCGTCCAATTGGATCCAAACCGGTCCCTAAAGTGAATGTGATATAGTCCTAAACCCCGTGAAAGTGAACGAGGATGTGATTGTGGTCGTGGAAGGAATGTTCGATACCATGGAACTCATGGTAGTAATCAATCAAATTCCTAGAAAAAGAAAACCTCATGGAACCACTAAAAGGGGAATAATACCAAGGCAAAACAAGAAAATGGTAAGTATATACAAAATACACCTTCCAAGGCCCATGAGACACCGCTATGGGGATGCTAGATGAAAGGACGTGCGCAGATCGTCATATCGCCCAAACATTTGGCCGACCTCTACCAAGCATCAATAAAAGAAAAAGCAAAAGAAATAGAAATGAACTTTACTGATATAAATGGACTAGACTTAACTTACTATGATACTGATTTCTTTGGAGGACCTAGTGGAAAAACGGACTATTTGATGAATGATGAAAATACTGTTATTCAATGATGCTACTTATATAAAAATTAAATAAAAGATCATTTTATTATTACATCTATTGCATTGCTATTTATATTATCTATAATGTTTATTAGTTTTATCTGAAATTTATGTGTTATTGATCTCAAGATGAATGATGGTGATATATGTCTTGCTGACTATGCAACCACACACACAATTCTTCGAGATAAAAGATACTTTCTAGATTTGATATTAACAAATGCCAATGTAAGTACCATATATGGTGCTGCAAACTTAATTGAAGACTCTTGAAGAGCAAACATAATGATACCAAATGGACCTAGGTTCCATATCAATGATGCATTATATTCTATCAAATCCACAATGAATTTGCTCAACTTTAAAGATATCCGTAGAAATGGATATCATATTGAAACTATGAATAAAGATAATACAAAAATGTCTTTGCATTACCTCTATTGTTTATGGCAAGAAACTTATAATGGAAAAACTCTTAGCATTCTCCTCTAGGTTATATCATACAAATATAAAGTCTATCGAGTCATGTCAAGCCGCGGAACCGGTTCAACGACCCAAAGACTTTCGTTGCTCTTCGCATGACAGACTGGGTCACCCCGAGTCCTCAATGATTTGAAGAATCATAGAACACTCACAAGAGCATCCACTAAAGAATCAAAATATTCTTTTGCCTAATGAATACCCTTGTGTTACTTGCTTTCAAGGTAAATTGATAGTTAGACCATCATTTATCAAAGTCACATTTGAGTTACTAGTCTTCTTAAAAAGAATACATGGGGACATATGTGAACCTATCCATCCACCATGTGACCTTTCTATTACTCTATGGTCTTAATAGACGCCTCTACTATGTGGCCACATGTTTGTCTTCTTTCAACAAGAAATGTTGCCTTTGCTAGGCTCATCGCACAAATGATCAAATTACGAGCCCAGTTTCCTGATTATCCAATTAAGGCCATTAGACTTAACAACGCCGGTGAGTGTCCTCCCAAACTTTTACCGACTATTGCATGTCAGTTGGAATAAATATTGAGCATTATGTTGCTTATACTCACACCTAAAACAGTTTAGTAGAGTCCCTCATCAAACGCCTTCAATTAATAGCCCGACCATTGCTAATGAAAACCAAATTGCCGACTGCTGCTTGGGGACATGCTATAATGCATGCTGCAAGCTTGGTTTGTATTCGACCAACAACTTACCATGAATACTTCCCTTCACAACTTGTACTAGGCAAACAACCAAATATTTCTCATTTACGAATCTTTGGTTGTGTAGTTTATGTACCAATTGCACCTACACAACGCACTAAAATGGGTCCCTAACGAAGGCTTGAGATTTATGTAGGTTTTGATTCTCCGTTTATCATAAGATATCTTGAACCCTTAACATGAGATGTTTTTATAGTCTGCTTTGTGGATTGTCATTTTAATGAGAATATATTCCCACCATTAGGGGGAGAAAAGTCGGTTCCAGAAGAAAGATGAGAAATCACTTAGAATGTATATATAATGTCTCATTTTGATCCTTGTACAAATCAATGTGAACTAGAAGTTCAAAGAATCATTCATTTACAAAATCTTGCAAATTAATTACCAGATGTATTTATTGATACAAAGAAAGTGACAAAGTCACATATCCTGGCTGCAAATGCTCTAGCTCGGATTGATGTCCTTGAAGGACAATTAGCAAATGAGTCTCAAATACGCTTAAAGCGTGGGAGACTTATTGGCTCAAAAGACTTAACTCCCTGGAAGAGGAGAACACAAAGAAAAATTGGTGCCCTTGAAGAGGCAAATATAAAGCAAAAGGCTCCAGTATAGGTATATGATGAACAAAAGGCCCCAACAGAGGCATATGGTGAATAAGAAGACTCTGTAGGGGGATACAATGAACAAAAGACCCTTGAAGAGGTTCGAAATAAATAAATAACCCCTGAAAAGGCATAGGTACCTGAAAATTATGAGATCTTAATGAGTTATGTACACTAGGGATATAAATGGGATCTAAATGACATTGTTATCAATACTATTTTTGCCTTCCAAGTGGCTTTAGACATCATAAGAAATGATGAGGACCCCGAACCACAAAATGTGGAAGAATGTCGACATAGAACAGATTGGCCAAAATGGAAAGAAGCTATGCAGGTAGAATTAAACTCGTTAATGAGACGAGCAGTTTTTGGACTTATAGTCCAAACACTTAAAGGTGTAAAGCTTGTTGGGTACAAATGGGTATTTGTACAAAAGCGCAATGAAAATAATGAGATCATAAGATATAAAACGATTAGTAGCAATATGCTTCACAAACCCAGTATCACTAATATGTTTGATATTCACTTGTCATGGACACAATTACTTTTTCGCTTTAATGCTTAGCGCTCAAGAACTCGAATATGCTGCCTCATTAATGCCATTACAACTTATCTATATGAACTATTATAATGACATATATATATATATATATATATATATATATATATATATGAAAGTCCCTAAAGGATTTAAATTACTTGAAGCAAATACAAAGCCTCGTAGTATGTGCTCAATTAAATTACAACAATCTAGCCCATGTGGATTGAAGTAATCCAGATGCATGTGGTACAATCGCCTTAGCGAGTATTTACTAAAAGAAGGGTATGTGAACAACCCTATATGCCCATGCATCTTTATTAAGAAATCAAAAACCGGATTTTCAATTAGTGTTGTATATGTTGATGATTTAAATCTCATTTGAACTCTCAGCAAACTCATAAAAACAACAAAATATTTGAAAAGAAATTTGAGATAAAAGATCTAGGGAAAACAAAATTTTATCTCAACCTGCAAATCGAGCATTTCTCTACTGGAGTTTTGGTTCACTAATCGGCATATAATGAGAAATTTTTAAAGCGCTTTTATATGGATAAAGCACACCCTTTAAGTTCTCCAATGGTTGTTCATTCACTTGACGTGAAAAATGACCCATTTCTGTCCCCTAAGTGGAAATGGTGAAGTAATTACTGTCCCTCGGGCACCATATCTTAATGTCATCGTGCACTTATGTATCTCTGTTAACCCATCGCCAGATATCAGCTTCTTTCTATTAACTATAGCTATGTACAATTATGCTCCAACCCAAAGACATTGAAATGATATCAAACATATATTGCGCTACCTCCAATGAACAATTGATATGAGTCTATTTTACTCACAGGAATCAAAGCAACTATTGTTTGGATATGTTGATGCAGGATACCTTTTAGACCCACATAAAGCTAGATCACAAACAAGGTATGTGTTTAATTGTAATGGAACTGCTAATTCATGGCGATCCTTTAAGCAAACAATGGTGGCTATATCATCGAATCATTAAGAGATTATAGCAATTCATGAAGTAAGTCGTGAATGTATATGGTATTAAGATTAATGATTCAAATATATCTAAGAATCATGCAGACTTCTTCTTATTAAAGACAATCCGACAAATATTTATTCAAGATAATGCCGCATGTATCGTGATAGACAAAGGAGATAGAACTAAACACATTTCTCTAAAGTTCTTTTGTACTCATGAACTCTAGAAAAGTGGTGAAATTGATTTTCCACAAATACGTTCAAATGATAATCTAGCAAACTTATTCACAAATTCATTGCCAACCTAAACATTCAAGAAGTTCATATACAAGATTGGCATGCGCCAACTGAAGGACATTGACATGAGGGGGAGTATGCTTACGACATGATGTTAATGTACTGCATCGGCACTCTTTCCCTTTGTCTAGGTTTTCATTCCATCGATTTACCGACAAAGTTTTTTAACGAGGTAGCCCCTAACAAACTACAAACAATCTCTAACATCATAAGAATATCAGACCACTCTTCCTTTATTGTTTTCCCACTAGGTTTTTGCTAGCAAGATTTTAATGAGGCATATTCTTTATACGGGTCATCCAAGGGGGAGTGTTATAAATTGGTTCATTTAATGGTGAATGACCATAATGAGCTCATAATAAGAATCATTCATTTGCTTATAAATGAAGGTACATTAACCTTCATTCATGACAATGTATATGAAGGCTATAGCCTCTCCTTCCTTTTGTAGAACCATCATAGAGAAGAAAGAAGTTACTCTCGCTCTCTTTCTCTCTCTCTCCCTTTTGCATTTCGCTTTCTGCTTTCTTGTCTCTTTCTATATATAAAGGAGAAAATATATATATTTCTCTTTCACTTAAGGTTTTCATTTTCTACTATTTCCACAACTGTTTCTATTTGTAATTGTTTTAAATAATTTTTATATCCTTCGTATTTCTAATTTTATAATGTCTTTAAAAATAAAATACAATAATATGTTTAGTTATCAGACATTAAGATGAAAAACAAATCGTTTCTCTGGAAGTGGGTGAACTTATGATTTTTTAATTCGAACATGAGGCAATGTGTTATTGCTTCGACTACAAACTAGAGAATAAAAAATGCAGGATTACCTAGTATTGAATTTTTATTCTAATTATAAAACATAGTTTTCAAAATTCTAATTATAAAGGCATATTTACAATTTTAAACACCCAAAGCTTAGAATTATTATTTTTCCTTTTTGCATTTTCCGTATAAACATTATTCCAAAAAGAAAAGCTCTCTTTTTATTTTATCATATTATTATTATTATATGATGATGCTTTTTCAATCGGAACTGGGCTGGAGCGTGCTGGAATTGCTAGGCTGGTTCGCTGACTTTGGATGTTGGGCTCCTCTGCAAAAACAAGAAACAAAAAGGATCGGCGGTGGCTTGCCCGTTGCCTCTCCGATGCCTAAATCAATTCTTTCCAGTGGAAGAGAAGATCAACCGTCAAGCGAATGAAGTTTTCATACAGACGTCTGGGTGACCTTTCACCGACGGGTGACCGGGTATTTATAATGGATGATCATGATATTTTCCTACTGATGATGACATAAATAGTATCTTTCCTTGTCGAGGATGATAATGATATTCCTCCCATCGGTGAGATTTTCTTCCTTATCATAAACCGGCCAATGGGGATGATTATGCTGGGCCACTAGAAACATCCTACTTTCCCGATCGTGAGATCGAGTGCTTCCCAATACGCATTCCTCGGGCTACCGCCTTTAAAGGGGCGAGTCATCCCGTCTCGGCCTTCTGCACTGGGGGATACCATTAAGGGCCTGTCGCAGATCGGGGTCCGCTTTTAATCCCGACGTCTGTGTCAAGGCCTCGGCCCACGCGCCATTATTTCAAACCCCACGCCGTCCCCCCCACTCTCGACTGCGAGCATAGGCAAGGTCGTGATCGCTTCTGATCGTGTGTGATAACGACGTGATTACCGTAGAAGGGTTTAATTGGGTGATTAGTCACATTCAACGCTCTCAGGATAATGATGGCTTCTCAATTTTCACGGGCTTATTCGCAATGTACTCTTAGCTTCCTTAAAAACGCCCCCTGGTTCGCTTGCACTTCGTTCCTCGTTTGAAGCTTTTTTGCCTCCGCAAGCCTGCCATTTTTTCTTGAATTTTGTCCAACATTGTTCCAGATCGCTGTGGTCCCCGATATCTCAGCCGTGGGTCAGGTCCCTGCCTTGTTTCCTACTGTACGCCTTTTCTTCTCCTCCGCTCTTTGGTTTCAAGTCTTGCAAGGCTCTAAGGCGTGCCTCATTGGGGTTCTCGCATTTTCTTCGATTTTTTTCTTATTTCTAGCCCCGTGTACCTCCACGGGTCCCTGGGCTGCCCTCTATTTCACGCATAGGAGTAATCCTGCCGAGGGCTTCTAGTTCAAGTGACCGATTAGGTCCGATAGTCTGACCGTGGTGGTTCACCCATTGTCTGGAGCCTCCACCCTCGGATAAGGGCAAGGGCAAAATTAATGAAATCCCAGATCCCAACTTCCGAATATCTGAGGGCTACCATATAATGCCGTGGGCCACGGGTCCCAAATGCTGAACCTTTATTTGGTGAGATCTTTACACCCTGCACGGGCCCCCATTCGGATCCGTAATTTGGTGCCCGACGTATGACCACCTACGCCATTCAAGTGCCCAAGATGGTGTGCTGAGGTGGCGTTAGAGAACCGCTTCCGCCTCGTGATCCTTTATCAAGAGAGGCCAGAGCATTTCAATGTCTACCCCTCTCAGCTTTCCCCTAACTTCTGGGGTGTTTTGGTGGGGTTGTTAGTCGTTTTTAGGGACAAAGGTCTGGGTGTACCCAGCATTGCCCTGCTCTTAGACTTCTTCAGTGTAAAGGAGGCTGCTGAAGGCTTTCTTTATATCTCCAAGCTCTCATCGCTGCTGATTATTTGTTCTCCATCTCTCGCACGTTACCTATTGAACGTTTATTTCTTTGTCGCTGGCCGTCGTCAGAGTACAACTCGGATCGAGAGGACACACTTGGCGTTCATGCCATCTAGACTACCCCCGAGAACCTACGTGAGCTCTCCTTCGCTCTGGTTTGTCCTGGTTTTCAAAGGTTATAGGATATTTCTGACATTGCTTTGGTCGCATGGCCTTCAGTGTGAACGGCTCACTCACCCAAGGACGAGGAGGTGAAGAGTGAGCCGGTGAAGTGCGCCCGCGGCCTGGTCTCCAAGCTTATTAGGCTCTGGATATCATTGACCGTCTGGGGCCGCGAGGTCCGGCAAGAACCTCCTCTTTCCTAAGATCTTCCCTCCACACTATGAAGCTCTTGTCTGTGTCTTCCCACTCTCTGCTCGTGAGCCCCTTATCGTGAAGCCCACCCGAGGGAAGCCTGGTCCCGCCCGGAGGTGCCGCAGCCAGCCAAGAGCGTGAAACTAAACTCCGAGCTCGCCGCAGGGCCGCCCTACTCCGGGTAAGATCCTAAAGCGTGGAGCCCCTTCCCGCTCATCCGTCTGGCCGAGACTCTGAGGCGCCAGCACCCTCGAGGCCTTCCTATTTCGGCTTGAAGTCCCACGTCGCGGGTGCCGCGCCCCTCCTCGTAATGCCTGAAGGAGGTGACTGGGACGTGGATCGCTTCTGAGGCTGCGGTGATGAGGACTCTCCGCTTTCATGCGGGTCACAGCCGGCCATTTCCTCCATCCTACAAGGACCCGACCTCGTGAAGGTGGATGCCCTGTCTATCGAGGAGGCTCTGGCTCTTCTACTTCAGGGAATCGCCTCTGTACGTCCAAGTGTTTTTTTCGATCTTTTCTTTATTGTTTCAGTTCTGTTAGCTGTTTTTTTGCTTTTGTTTTGTTTTTTTTTCTTTTTTTTCAAGTGGCTAATTATGCGAAAGGCTTGGCAAGGAGGGTCGGCCTTAGCGAGGGCTCAGCCAGGGCGGTGAAGTCTTATAAGGCTAAGGTTGCTTCCTTGACCTCCAAGAGGGCTGGTCTTCAAGCCCGCATAAGGACTCCGACCGAGGAGCCTGCGGAAGTATAGGTCCGACCAAGTATGCTTCGTGGTGAGGGCGCTAGTCGATAAAGAAAAGATATTAAGGAAGCGGTCGCTGAAGATGAGCCATACTGCTGTGAGAGGAGTTACAGGTCACATGGGTGACGCATACAAGATACGGGCTGAGCGTGCCCTCCAAGAGGCTCTGGAGGCTGCACCTGCGGAACGCTGACGAGTGTACCGGGCAGTTCTGATAATTCCTGCGAGGCGTGGAGGCTTTCGCTACTTCTGGGAGGGGCGATGTAACACCCCAAAATATACCCTGGGTCAAGCCGATATGTTTGGGCAGATTTTGTAAAACAGACTTGAACGTTTTCGAAGCAAACGCAAACATGAGACGAGAGACCCTGAAGTTACAAAACTTAATGGTCAAAATCAGAATTGTCCAAAAGAGGGACTTAAAGTAAGGTAACAATATTTGAGGCCAAAATGAAATAAAGGAAACTTCGAATACAAATGGCCAAGAGCTGGGAGGGCTAAGAAATTAATGAAACTTAACCCAAAAATGGGTTTTTGAGGGCCAAACAAGGCCTAAGAAAATATGGATTTAAGACAAATTTGGTCTCTAAAAGAGAGAGAACCGAGAGAGAGGGAGAGAAGAGAAGCGAAGAGAAGAAGAAGAAGAAGAGGAAGAGTGAGAAGAAGATACAAAGCCAAATTAAGGTATGGAAACCTAATTATGTAATGAACTTTTGGATTTTGGTATGGATTACATGGAATTTTTAAGGCTTAGATGGTGAACATCTTATCTCCAAAGCTAGGTTTTGATAAAATTGTATCCAAACCTTGGATTCTTGAAAATAGTATGATAAACCCCATATGGTACAAGATAATTACAGAATCCTCTTGTGATGGATTCATGGTTAATTGAGAGTTCTGAGTTACTAGAATAAACCCTAACTAAACATCATGTTTGCTTGTGTATGGGTCATAACCCATATTAGAATGGTTTCTTGAAGTGATCCATGAAAGAATTTGGAAGAAAGATATCCATGAAAGAGGAATTGAATAGAAAGAGATTCCAAGGTGAATCGAAATGGTTTAGATGTTGTGTTTGATGTATAGAATTGATTCAGCATCAAAACTGGCGTGGAAAATGTGAGAAAACACACTCGGGCATTTCAAGTGATGCACTGCACACTTTCAACACAGACGGCACACTTTGTGTTCGTCATTTTTACAATGTGTACCGACACACTTTAGGTGTGACCAGACACCCTGCTCGTGACTTTGGCTGACCAGCTGTATTTTGGCCATAACTTCTCATTTATTCGATTTGAGTGATTCAAGTGGAAAATTAAAATAGACTTCAAGGAGAACCATCCATATAGAATAGATATCATCAAATTATGACTTTAAGTGGCCCAAAAATTCACCGGCGGGGCCATGCAAGCCAATTCCCCGTAGACGCAGATTATCATAGAGTAACCGAAGCTGTTTCGTGACAGATCTCAGCTCTGCTCAATCGGGGGTGATTCCGCTTGGAATAGAACCCTTAGCACCTTAACTTTAAAGGAGCAAATAACCAAAGTAAGCTTAAACATGGATACAATACAATCGGAAAAGGAATATCAAACTATACTTTTAAAATCTAAACCGACTACTGGCATGAAAATGTCATAACTCGAAGCCTGGATGATCCGATTGATTGATTCCAATTCCTAAGAAAATAGTTTTACTGAGGGACAAGAATACATGAATGATGTGTGGATAGGTATCATATCGTACAAGTATCTGAAATGCCATATGGAATAGGCATGAAACCTGAATATGATATGAAACCTGATAATGAACTGAAACATGAATATGAACATGAAAAGCATTATGTCATGAACACAAAAGGTAATAAAGATAGGTTATGAGTTCTGAAAGACATATGATCATATGACTACCTAGGACCGAAAAATGAATGAGTGGACGTCCTGTTGGTGCTTCGACACTCATTGCTCCTAAGACTCGTTGGTGCTAATGACACTCAAGCACGCTGGGCAACCACGTTGACGGCCAACCCAAGACTCCCGCCTGCTACGACACTCCCGGCTCTCAGATTGTACCTTCTGGGTACTTATTATAATCGGCTGGCCCCACTCATTTCTTATGATCGGGTCTAGGTAGTCGACCTGACATATGATAAACACTAAACAAAGAATAAGAGTAAAGATCCGACCGCACTGATCATTCAGAGCACCTTCGGCACTCTGCCTCCGACATTAAGATCCTGGCAAGACTCACTCGGCACTGTCGATTAAGCCCGTAGCACCTACCGGCACTCCCGCGTGTCCCGATTAGGTCTCCGTCGCACCCAGCGGGCACCCGTCTCTGACAATTCCAGAAGCATCACGCACCCCGTGTCCGATTAGTTATGTCGCACCTACCGCACCCGCCTCGATTAAGCCTCAGAGTACCTACGCACTCGTGTCCCGATTAAGCCCCTCGCTCGCACCTACGGTACCCCGTCTCCGATTGTTTCCGCAGTACCCATGGGTACTTCAAGATCCGAATAAGTTCCTGTGAATACCCCACCGGTACCTGCAGACTATAAGTTCCAGAAGACTCCAGGCACTCCAAGATTTGCTTAAGTCTCCGGCTTTGTATCCGATAAGTCCAAGAGCACCTACTGCACCCGCATCTGCAACCAAACATAAGTTCCAGAGTACCTACTCGCACTCCGCACTGGGTAAAATAAGCATAAGTTCCTCAGATAGCTCAGAAGACCTACTCTGCCATCCCAGATCGCAACGAAGATAAGTCCGCAAGACCTATGGGCAATTCCGTGTCTGCAAACGAAGCATAAGTCCAAAGAGCACCCACTGCACTCTCAGACAAGAAATGGGGCACTAGCCCTCAGAGGCACCCACGCAGCAATCCCATATCTCGTAAGACAAGTATAAGTTCCGTGAAGACCAAGATAAGTACAAGAAGACAAGTATAAGTTCCGTGTGAATATACATAAGATCTGAAATACATGTATAAGTTCTCAGAAACACGTATAAGATCCGAATACCAAGATAAAAGTTCAAATACTAGTATACGCCCGTAATCTCCGTGGTACCTATGAGTACCTCCTGATAAGCTTAAACTCGTAGCATAAGACTAAGTTCTCAGGAATTCCTACTGAGTCCTCAATGTACATAAGTTTGTTATATGATGTTCTGCATAAGAATAAGTTTTATAACTCCTACGGGAGTCCCGTATGAACATAAGCCTGTGATAAACATAAGTACTTATATAAGTCCATGATATGAATGCATGAAATTGCTGATATTGATTTTGGTTATACACTTATTATAATTGTGTATATGCATGTGTTTTTGTATAAGATATGTTTCCTAATTAAGCGCAGTTTAGCACTAGTTTCTAATCCGTGTAGGTACAAAGACATCTCGAAGATCTCTCCGCATACACCGCCAACACACTAGGTAAGGGTCTTCATCATAAGAGTCCCGCCTCGAATATGTAATCGAATGTAAAGTTGTTTGCATATGTATAAGTAAATGGACTCGCTTATATGTGTCTAGATTTGATGGACTAATTCCTGGGTGGTAGTTCTTTGATTTGTATATAATATTTGATTTTGTTATAAGATGTGGGGCCATACCCACAGTACTGTGACGTTTAAAAAAAAAAAATCGTGTAAAGAGTCCTGGGCCCCGAGTCTCGCACTGAACCTGGCTCGATCCGCCAATCGGTCGGACCGGACCAGGCGTGATGTGAAGTGCTACTTCTGAGCTTAAAGACGCAGGCCTACACCCAATGGGCTGCGGCTCGCTTCAACGTCTAAGCTTCCCGAAGCTTCTGCATCTAGAGTTCAACATCCAGCTTTCAACATGAGTAGCTAAGGATCCGCTTCAAGGCTGAGGTTTGCGCGGCGCCCGAGGTGTTTTCAGGGCCCTCGACGTGCTCTGCGGCTCCCGCGATCCCCGTCACTTCGCACTTCTTCTCGCTCGCCGTCGGCTCGCCACTCCTCTACTTTCAAGCCCAGGGTTCAAACGCCAGGGTCTAGGCTTTTTTTTTTTTTTTTAACCTCACATCTCGCGCAGCCCGGGATTTTGTATCGTCTCGACCTCGACTCTCATTGACATACCAAGATCTCACCGATTAATTCCTTCGGCTCCCTTTCCGTTTCGTTGATCTGAGCAAGCCGCCTTAGGCGCTAAGGCCTTCCTGAGCGCAATGCTCGCATCCCCAGCTACTGCTTCCCGGTTACACGGCTCCATGACTCTTTCGCCTTCCTTAGTCAAGGTTCGAACCGAGCACTGGCTCCCGGGCGCTAAGACCTCCCGAGCTATTGCTCGCAACCGAGCTACCGGGCTCCGGCGCTAAGACCCTCCGGCCGCGCTTCACGAACCGAGCTACCGGGCTTCCGGGCGCCAAGACCTTCCTAAGCCGCTGAAGCTCGCGACCGAGCTACTAGATCCCGGGCGCTAGACCCTCAGCTATCGGAAGCCAGGAACTCGGTTACCGGGCCTCCCGGGCACCTAAGACCCTTCGGTGCCTGAAGCTCGCGACCGAGCTACTAGGCCCCGGGCGCTAAGACCCTTTGAGCCGCGCTCGCGAACCGAAGCACGCGCCTGACGCTACGACCCTCCCGAGCCGCGCTTCTACGAACCGGAAGCACGGGCTGGGCGCTAAGACCTCCCGAGCCGCTGAGCCTCGTCTCGAGCCGCCAGCTCGCCCGGAAGCATCGGGCTCCTGGCGCACGACCTTTCTATCACGCCCGGGATTCCCTGGCCCGACCCGATTGGCGATCCAACCGAAGTTCCTGGGTGCGAACAGATACTGACTCTTTACCTGCTTAATCAGACATTGGTATATCCAAGTCTTATAATATATCAACATATCATATACAAAAGTCCAAAATAAAACTACCACCATAGTGGTGTTTACAGTGTCATATGTACAGTACTGAGTCCCATTTACACATTCAAAAACTATACATTTGCTAATATCGACAAAGCACTTAACCTACGCTGATGAACCCCTACTGCAGGTCGGGCCCGTAGGATGCTAAGTTCCCTGACGTCTTCTCCTCAGACTCACGGATTGAACCCGTATGTTTACGCTAGTGGGAAACATATATAATATGCATGTAACACATTTATGTTCAAAGATATAACAATACGTATATTTAAATTACATGATTCATATTTCATAGACTTATACAAGTACTTATGCTTATAACAGGCTTATACGTATTCGGATCTCTCGTAGGAGTCCCATAGCTTATTCTTATTAAGAACTTATGTTATAACTGACTTATGTTTATTCCTGTCTCCCAGAGTTACAGAGCTTATTTTTATTCGGGTCACTCATAGGAGTTACAGAGCTTATTCTTATTCAGAAATACCCATAGGTATTACAGATCCAAACGATATACATTTGTTCCCTCTTATTCATTATCCAGGTTATTATCATATAACTATGGAATACTCTGCATCTGGCTAATAAAAGTGTGACATTACAAAGACAATAAGTATCCGAAGATACTATATAAGACTTAAGTGCCGAGTTACTTCAAAGGCATTTGTCAGATGAACAAGAGCAGCCGTAGCACTAATCGCACAGGAGGACTTGAAGACTAACATGACAGAGTGCTCAGAGCAAGACTATCAGATACCAGAGGCGTGAAGACTAATCAGACAAGCGCAGACTAATAGACAGAGTGCCAGAGCACCATCAGACAAGAGCGCCGTAGCACCACAGATGAGTGCCGAGCACTAATCAGAGTACCGATACTAATCAGAGTGCTGAGCACTAATTAGGAGTATCGGCACTAATCAGAGTGCCTGAGACCACTGGGAGTACCGGCAATTAATCGTGGACGTGGCCCGCCCACGCCGTGACGTATGCCGTGTCATTTATCACTTGGGCCTTAGGCATTCCTACGATTTTATGTGTTCGTAAACTCCCATCTTATCAGGGCATGAACTTTGGCTCCATCAAACGCCGCTCGACTCCGGGCGAGGTACGATACATTTCACCTAATTCCCCATCATTTTCATACTCCTAATGCGATTTTGAACTTAATATGCAAAAATAGCAAAAACAGGTCAGGGACCATCTGTACTTCCAAGATGTGCCCCGAATTCGTAATTTACATATGTTCTGTTTCGAGGGTCAGACCACACGTGTTTAGCCGCATCGATACAAGCTGTCATCAGATCACTCAGACTGGTGACAGTTCAAAGGTGTACCCCAGATAGTCTCCGAATACCTTAAATGGTGGATTTTTACCATTTTTCATGCAATTTCTCTTCCATAATTCACTTCTATTTCACTCCTCATCAAGAATCAACATGAAATCCTTCCAAACAACTCCACAATTACTTTTAATTAGTCAAAGAATCCAAGGATTCATACCCAAGTTCATCTAATTCTACCAAACCTTGGAATCATGGAAGGATTCCATATTTAATTGATCAACTAGGATTTTTTAACCAAACTTCCTTAATTCTAGAGTTAGGATGTGTTCCACAAAACCCTAGAAAAGGGAACCAATTTAATCTTTCAAGGAAAACCCTAGAACCTCATACCTAAGTAATTCATGTACAAAATCATACCAAAATCCCTTACACTCCATACCAAAGTCATATCCATACAAGAATCCATACCTTGGGCTTGATTTCCGTTTCTTTCCTCTTCTTCTCCTCTCCTTCTCCTCTTCCTCCTGTAATTTGTTTGAGACCAAAATAATCCATTTTGGTCTCCTCCTATTTATAAGTGAAAGTTTTTCATATTTGCCTTTTAGTCCTCCATAACTTCCATTAATTACACTACAATTTATTATTTATACTTTGGGCCCTAATCCTATTAATCCATGTCTTTGATGCCCCTTTGACAATTCTACGATTATTCTTCTTTGCATTGTATAAAATTTTCGCTTTCCATCCTTTCCATATTTTCGGGAATTAAATTTACGAAAACTAATTATGCTTACAAAATACCCTAACACGCTTGAAAACAACTAGTAGATATTTCAGGTGTTACACCTCTCAGCCAAGAAGCCTCGCGAACCGAGCCATCGGGCCCCGGGCGCTAAGACCCTCCCTCCTGAAATGTTAAGCCCGCAACCAAGCTTACTAGGCTCCCGGGCGCTAAGACCCTCCCCAGCCGTTAAGCCCGCGACCGAGCTTATCAGCCCCGGGCACTAAGACTGAGTCAAGGGCTCAAGGGACCGATCTACTACAGTTTCCTGGGCTAAGACCCTTAAGCCGTCGAGCTCTACGAACTTGGGACATCGGGCTCCTAGCACTAAGATCTTCCCGAAGTGCTAAGCCCGCGAACCGAGCTAATCGGGCTCCCCGCGCTAAGACCCCCGAGCCGCCGAGCCTCGCGAACCGAGCTACTAGGCTCCCGGGCGCTAAGCACTTCGAGATATTAAGCTCGCACAGCTCGGGCACTAAGACCCTCGAGCTATTGCTTTACCATCGGGCGCTGTGGCGCTTAAGACCCTCCCCAGCTTTAAGCTCGCAATGAGCTACTGGGCCCTCGGGCGCTAAGACCCTCCCGAGCTATTAAGCTCGCGACTGCCATTATCGGGTCTCAGCGCTTAAGACCTCATGAGTTGTTGCTTCTACGAACCGAACAATCGGGTTTCGGGCTAAGACCTCTTAAGTCGTTAAGCTCGCGAACCAGCCACTAGGCTCTCGGGGCTAAGCATCCTCCTAAGCCGTTGAGACCTCTTTCATCTTCCTTCCTCGAAAAGCGTGGCTTTAATGCCGGATTTACGGAGAATCGGGATGGCTTACGCTGGATTTCCCAAGCGCCATGGCTCTTTATAAATGTATCCCTCTGTGGTGGCGCTATGCTTCCAACCTTCGTCCTTTCTTTGGTAGAGTCGGAGTCCGCGCATGATGAAGCGTTGTTCGGGGTCACTAAGAATGGCCCATCCGGTGATCGTGGCTAACTTTGGTGTCGGCGGTCTACCACTCTGTGGGAGTCAGGTTTTCCCTGGGCCCTCGCTGGGAGTCAGTGTTGTTCACTAGCCATGTCCAATGATGGAACCCGTGCTAGGAACGTGTCCCAGGGGGCTGTGTGCTTCAAAGAAAAACTTTAAGTACCGTCCCATTTTTTCTTTCTTTCCTTTCTTCCTTCTTCTTTCTCTTTCCTCGGTTTTTCTCCCCCTCTTCTCTCTCTTTCCTCTCCCCTTCTTTTTCTCTACTCTCTTCCTCTCTTTCTTTTCCCTTTCGTGGTTTTCGCTCATGTGGTGTCAAGTGTGTGAAGAAACGCTGCTTAACTATAATTTTTGAGATGCAAAGAAAGATTTTTTAATCCTCTGAGGTGGATGTAACCTCCATGTAATGAAAATTTTTATTTAACTGTAGCTCCTTTGAAATAAAGAACAATCTTTGTGAATCACGCGCTTCTTCCACCTAGACCCCTCCGAGCCGAGCCCCCCGGCTCGATCACACGCATTCCACAGTGGGGCGTGGTTTTCTCCTTCTTCCGTCTTCGAGTTCATTTTTTTGCCGCAAGTCGATTATGCGAGATACGATGTGTGGTCTCTTCCCAATTAGGTCCCACTCTTCCCATGTGTGGGGGTCCTTCCCTTGCCGGCAAGGTTTTTTAACCAGTCGCCCGGGCTTGTAACTCCTAAGTCACTTTCGTCATAATATCTCGCCGCCTTCTACGATACCCCTATACGCTTTAGACTCCGTCGCTTTCTTCTAGAGATCCTGTGTTTAGCGAAGGACCTCCTCAGTTAGTTCGATGTTTGCTAGTTCACTTTAGTGATTTTAACACTCGACCGGATCTACCGTTTATGACAGCGAGCGAACCCGGTTTCCTGAGTCATTGACAGAAGTTCAGAGTGCCCATACTCGGGAGGTACTTCACCATTTTCCTTTAGGTCTTCCAATGGTTTTCAATGTCGCTTTAGTCCTTATAAGGACCTATGCTTATCCATCGGATTTCATGATGAGTTAGTGGATGAGTAGTGGGCTTCGATTTCGAGCTCGCCGCAGTAAAATCCCCGGAATCCTGGGGATTGTCAACTGCTTCCCAATATCGCACACGTGGACCCCGTGATCCCAAACCTTCATATTATGCACTGCACTCCAAGTCGCTGCACTTTATTCCGTGATCGTTGTTAAGGGTCTCGACTCTACCATTTGCAAAATAAACAGTCCACTTAATTACAATGATACCTCAGACGGGCCCTTCCAACGGGAGGTCCCACACATCTCTAACCCCCATCGTTGAAAAGGCCATGGGCTCAGTGGATCGACGCGAAGGCCGTATGGGGATGACATTCGCATGCTCCCGATAAGCTTGCATTTTAAATCCGGGCCTCGCGCATCTCGGCATCGTGGGCCAATAGCATTCCCCCGCCTCTTGGGTTTTCCTCGCAAGGTCCGAGTCTCGGCGTGGTTGCCACATACGCCCCTCGCGGTACTCTCCCCTCGAGCATGTAGTCAGCGCCTTCCTTCCTTCGCACTTAAGTATGGGCGTGAGAAGCCTCATGAAAGGGTCCTGATGAACGGTGAATCTCGCCGACCCGCCCGAGCTCGATGCTCAGCTGGGCAAATGCATCATCCACCGCAATCCCGTACGTGGGTCCATCTAAACGGCCTGACATCACAGGAGACTCTCCGTTGTTGATGCCATCGAGGGTTCTGTGGCTGCAATTTGACGGTGCACGGCCTACCCATGTCTTCTGAGGTTGTCGCCGCCGCTTAAGGCATCACCGAGAATTCTCTGCACATTGCTCGACCGAACTCAGATGAACTTCTTAAGAAACTCTCGCACCTTTTAAGATAAAGATCATCTTCTCTCACCCTCGGCCTCAGAGGAGTCTTCTATCCGCTACCACCGCTAGAGTCATTGCCACCTCCGCCTGATTTGCTTCCCATGAAGTGGGCGAGGTTAAGTCCAACTACACAGCCTCATATTCTACTGCTTATCGAGGCTCTGCCGACCGAGGGCGTATTCCATATCTATCCCATCTCGAGAGGTAAGGATCAACCCTGCACCACTTCTCAAGGCACCCACCGTCGACGATAATCTCTAGACGGGGAGGTCAAAAGAAGTTAGGTAACCTCAGACCGTGCCGAGTGAATTCCATGATGAAATCGCTAAGATCTTCCCTTTACAAATTGGCCCTCGATTTGTACGTGATGTCGACCACCACTTATAGCCCACTTTACCTTCCAGGTTTACGGTTTGCGCAAAGATTTGCTTCACTCCGACCCGGTCGGGACTTCACTATGAGCTCGGGAAGTAAGGTTAAAGTTTTCTCGATGTAGTTACCATCGCCGGATCGCCTTTTCCTCTTGGGTACTCTTTCCTCCGGGCCTCCTCAGCTCAAATTACATTAGTAGATCGGTTGCTGCAGACTCCATTCCGCTCTCTACTAAAGGCAAAGACTAGTCGCAAAGTCTGGAAACGACGAGGTAGAGGAGGAGTTCTCCTCTTAAGGGCTTACTAGAACCTGGGAGAGCCTGTGCAGGTTTTCGTTGAGTGTCAGAATGCTCCCGACAAAGGTGCATCCCATCGAAGGCCTTTTCAAAACCCGAAAAGAAAGGTCGACATCTGTCGCCGACCCTAGATACAAAGCTACCAACAAGAACTATTCTCCCCCGTCAGCGCTGAATGTCTTTAATGTTCAAGGAGGCAAAGATATCGCTAATGCACTTTATCTTATTCGGGCTTACTCTTCATTCCTGGGTTGTTGACTATAAAACCCAAGAACTTCCCACGGACCAAAGCGATTCAGCCGGGCTTAACTTCATATCAGAGCTTTTCAGACCTAGAACGCCGCCAACGGGTTACGTGGAGCCCAGCCTTACCAATTTTACCAAAGATGTTGCCTATATATACCTCCATGGGGATAGTCCCGATTTGTTTATGGAACATCTTGTTTACTAGCCTTCGTAGGTGCCTCTACATTCTTCATCCGGCGGTATTGTTTCGGGAGAACAAGATAGGTTCCCCGGTTCAACAATGAGGTCTTCTGTCATTGATCCATACTAACTGGTCAGAGCCCAGAGAAGGCGCTCGAAGCCAGGAGTTTATGAACGATAATATGCCTTACTTATGAGATCAATCCGGTGGAAGTCGGCTCTTTCGCGCGTGCCCCGATGTTCCCGTGGAATCGATGCAAAGTCGCCACGCTTGCTTTTGAAGAGAATCAACGCAGCCAACCATTCGTGGTACTCTACTTCGTCAGCTTTTCTATGAGCCACTCGACCTCTCTACTAATCGCCTCGTCTTTTGTGGGGCAAAACTTCTTCGCTTAACCGGGCTTAAAGGAGGGATTAGCGTCACCATGTAATCACTGCAGGTTAATTCGCCATGTCTTCCTGCTTGCAGCGACACCGTTTTAAGCTCAGAAACGGACGAGAGGGGCTTCATGTTTCCGCCAGCTTGCACCCTATGTGATGAGGTGTTCCGTCGGTTGCCAAGCCATGTGCTCTAATTTTCCGGGCAGTGCCTGTGTTACCTCGCCTGCATGTCGAGCCCACCCATGTAGATGTTGTCACCTGTGGAGCTATTTACCAATGATGAATAACATTCCTGCTATACGCCGGTTTCCTCGAACCATTCCTACTCCATTCAAGGGCTGGAAAATTCGTGACCATGATAAGCAGAGGGAACGACTCCTATGATGATTAAGAGAGGGCCTACCTAGTAACATGTCAGAGGGTCGAATGGGCTTCTATTATGAGAAATCTCAACTGTCAGAGTCTCGCATGGGGCAGTACTAGGCCGTAGACCGACCCCTGGATGTGATTTTCTCCGAGAACCCACGTAGCAGCACGATTGTCACTTTCTCCCTTCCAATGCCCATTTTGTCGAAAGTCGATGCGGAAGATGATGCTACGAAGCCATGGTCGATGTAAAGACCTCGGCGTTGATCGCTTTATCGCCACTATGGCTTTTATCACAAGTGGTTGTCATGATGTCGCGCCCTTCCACTGTCTCAAAGGTTATGGTAGTATTCAGCAAGGAAGCTCGATATCGGGTTTGCACTTCAAGGTTTCCGATCCGGGATGCGTCGCGCAAGTAGCCTTCCCTGGCCGAAATGGACTCTCTACCTCTCAAACCCTCCGAGATTACATGGATTTCTCCTAAAGGCTACCGAGCGCTCGAACTCGTCATCGACGCAGGTGGTGGTGGCTGACTCGCCGCCTCTTCGAGGCCACGTGAGCTGGGCCGAGATGCCCACGCCGAATCGCATTCAATCTCCTTTTCACCGGATGTAAATAATCGTTTCTGTCCATGACCCTCGTGGAACCCACATTTGGCATCGCCTTTTAATGGTCCGATCATTCGGGATGTCACCGTAAACTCAGGTCAGATCGGCAGACCGCTACACCGAGGCTATCAGGGGTGTATCGGTGCAACATCGCTGTCGCAGCTCAGCCGAGGTGGTCCCCCCCGCGATCCCCGACGCTCCCCGTCTACTGTGGATCGTCTCGTTTTCTTTCTTTTGCTCCTCGGGATCCGTCTCGTCTCGCCTGCTCTCGGGGTTTCGCTCTCTTTTCGTTACTCCCTTCTTTTCCTGAAAGTAGAAAAGCTTTGCTCGACAAGAGGGCTTCTTCACCGCTGATATACTTCTCTATTTTCAAGGACCTCGACCATGCTTCAGATGAGGGTTCTTTCGGTGATAGAGAATATTAGTCTTCAAATGCAACCCCAACCCACGAAAGAAGTAATACGAACTTCTCGTCGAGAATATCTACCTTGAGATTCGCTGCTAAACCTTTTCAACATAAGATCTCAGCTCGAGCCTGCTTTTATGGTCGGCAGATTACTCTGGGCTCGTACGCCCCCGTCCGATAAAGGAGACGCACGCGAGAAAGCCTGCGGAACGATGATATAAGACGGAGTCTCGTTAAACTAGCGGCTTCGCCCTCAAGCAGTGATAGCGAAGGCTCTGCATCGTACGAGGTCCTGATATCCGTGTAGTTCCATTTGATTTTTGTATGTATTGAGGTGGTCTATGGGGTCTTTTGTTTTGTCAAACGCCTCTGACCGCGACATTCCCCAACTTTTCCTAAGAGG
>JAEQBH010005644.1:0-73370 GCA_016808115.1 Tetrastigma voinierianum
ATGTAGTAGGTGAATTTGTCACATCATGTCTCTCTGGCGGTTTACACCGACGGTGCCTCAGCGTGAAATTAAACGTCTCGAAATTGACATGGTATAGATTTTGCGAGCTGATTCAGCGGTGGTCAGTTTCATCGTCAGAGATCACAGAAAATTTCGGGTTTGTAAGTACTATTTTACCCTTTTGAGAGAATTCGAATTTCGGGTTTATTCTCCACTCGCCAAAATAATTGATCCCAGTGCATGCGATCCACGGGACTCACGCTGCATATGCAGCGTGCACTATATCGCGTGCCAGCTAGTATTAAGTATTAAAGGCTAAACCGTGCTTCATCCTAACGAAGGGATGGTGGCTGCGTCGTGTCTGGAACCCACGTTGACTCCTCCTCCGCGATGCTGCCGCGCCCTCACTAGCCTCGCGGTCTTGCGTCTGAAACGATCCGTATCCGCATAATGCACCTTGGTCCCTCCTCGAATGTCCATGAGTGTGACCTCGATCTACTCCCCCGATCCTTACATGGTGGTCCCGGGTGTACCTCCGGGAGCATGGAGACATGAAATACCTCGTGGACACGACGCGGTGGCGGTGAAGCCGTGATGCGCTCTGATGCCTGCCCTCTCGAGTATCGAAGGGCTCGATAAACCTCGCGATAGCTTCCGCGCTTATGAACGACCACTTCTCTCTTGGGCATCACCTTCGAAGACGTGATCTCGACCTTGAACTCCAGTGCGGCATCGAACATCGGCATAGCTCTTACATCATTTCTGGCGGAATTCGAGAAGACCTTTGTCGTATCAAAGCTCACCTTCTCGGAGGTGTCTCTAATGAGATGGGACCCGGTGATGGGCTCTCACCTCAGATTGACATATCGAGGTGATCTTGCATGGCCTCCCGTCTGATACTCATATGGATGTATCTGTATACTTTCACGCCTGTCTTTATTGTTTGTAGTGGGAGTTCCACTAGGGCAAGTGCTCTTCTTCTATATGATCCGGGACACCTGCTCGAATGTCCTCTAACACACTGTATAGTCCTCTCACATTGACCATCATGCAGTAGGTGGAAAGCTGCACTCATGGTCGATGTGTGCCCATGCCTTTTGGGAAGCTCTTCGAGTGCGTGAAATAAACCTCGAGTCTCTATCGCGACACTATGGATCTTGGTACTCCATGTGGCGAGCGATCTGCGAATCACTACGTGGGCATTCTCCATGTGAAGGTCATTCGCGCGGCTAGAAAATGTGTGCGACTTAGTGATCGATCCCATATCCTGTCACAGCATCATGTCCTTGTTGTGTCGTGGCAAGTGGGTCACAAAATCCATGTCGTGGCGTGCTCACTTCCACTTTCGACCATAGAATCGTTGAGTAGCCTGTTAATACGGTGCTCAGCCTTAACTTCTTTGATACATGAGACATCATCGAACAAAGTCCCCTCGTGTCTCTTAAATCCCTTTCAGGTATGCGCGGCGAAGATCTGGTACATCTTCGTACCACTGCATGCATGTGTCGAGAGCAGTGAAACTCCCTGAGAATCTCCTCTCTCAAATCGGTTAACTGGGAAACACCACTCGTCCTCTATACCGAAGACTACCATCTACGTGAATGGTCCAGCCCTCGTTACTATACGATTATGCCGGTCACGATGGACCTTATCTCGCGATCGTCCTGGGACTCAATCCTCTACTCACGAGAGGCGATGCAGCCTAAACCATGCCTGAACGCTCCCGCGGTACTATAGCCAAAGCGTCCTGGTCAGAGGCATCTGCCATTCCAGGAAGCTGCCTTGATGCCATAAGTGACTTACCCAGGCGAGTGCATCGACCACCACATTTTCCTTACGGGATGGTAATGCAAAGTGAAGTCATAATCCTCTAGGAACCATCCATCTGATTGCCTCATGTTGTGGTCAGCGGTGTAAATAATAAACGGACTTGCCTGGTGCGGTACCTCAGCGCTCACCATAAAGTAATTGGGCGCGAATGTTCGAGGAGAAGACTACGCTGACTCCGGCGTATCGTGTGTGGGGTAATTACGCTCATGATTCTTCAGCGGCGGGGAACCATAAGCTACTACCCTCCCGATTGCATCAAAACACATCCCGGTCCAGGCCCTCGAGGCATCACGGTACCTTTATGTACATCCCCTGTCAGAGACTATCGAGATAGGAGTTGTAATGCGCCTCCTTTTCGACTCTGGAATGCCTCCTTTTCAACTCTGGAATGCCTCATTTCAACTCCGGAATGCCTCTAACGCCGGTCATCCCAATCAACTTGACTATCCTTACGTTAGAATCTCGTCATAGGTCGCAAGCTGTCGGAAAATCCTCGATGGATCCTCTGTAGTACTTGACCAATCCCGAGAAACTCATCTCGGCGACTTGACCTCTCCTAACTTCATCCTTATTTCGACCTTCTGGTCCAACGACAGCGCGATGCTAACACCATGTGTCCCAAAAATCTCACCTCAATAAGCCAAAATTTGCACTTACTGAACTTAACGTACAACTAATGGTCTCTCAGCAACTGTAAAACAATCCTTAGATGATCCTCATGCTCCCACTCTGACTGGGAGTAGATCAAAATGCCATCCCACCAAGACTCTGACAAAGTGATCTATATAGGGTTGGAATACCACATGCATGAGATCCATGAATGCTGTTGGCGTGCGTCGATCAAAGACATCAACGTAAACTGAAAGTGCCCATGTAGCGTCCTAAACGCTGTCTTAGGGATATACATACCACCGCTTTCGGCGAGATGGTAACGGTCGCGAGTGCATCTTGAAGTAGACTCAGCTTCTCTCAAGCTGGTCAAGCAGTCATCAATCCTCGTATTGATGCAGATTCTTGATCGTAACCTGTTCAATTTGTCGTGGTCAGTGATACCTGATTGAAGGGTCTTATCTTTCTTCGTAAATAGAATGAGACGCCCCATGGTAAAGTGCTCGGTCTAATGAACCCCTTGTCGGTAGCTCGCCTTAGTTGGACTGCGAGTTCCTATGACTCAGCGGCGCCATCTGCGGAGTCATAGAGATGGGCGAAGTACAGTGTAACTGATACGAAATCTAAACCTCTGCGGGAGCCAAATCCAGTAGCTCATACGGAAAAACATCCATCATACTCGCGAGACTACTCGAGGAGATCTAAGTCAGATCTCACCTCGTCCTCTGGAGTAAGGCTTGCTAGCCAACCGCCAATCGTGACACACGGACGCCGTACCTTTGTCTGGGGCGAAATGTCATGTTTGTCCTAGCAGTACAACGTGGTATAGTCACGCATGTAGGCGATAACCCTCCTAGCTCCGCAATCGATAATGACTCTATAAGCTATCGAATCCATCCCAGGATGAGCATCAAACTCGACATGTCCATGACCCTCGGGTCCTTGTGAGTAGAATCCCGAGATCTCGCTCACATACAGGAAGCTCCTCGAGGCCTCGACCTCACAAGCTGACTACATCTGCAGATTCTTTGCGATAAATGAATCACGACACCCGTAATCAAATAACACTCTTGCCCACTTAGGCGAGATGTAAAAACATACCTTGTATAGCTGGTTGATCTGTGACTCTAGTGGTGGTGTGATGGTGTGAACACGCCCACTGAACCCCTGGCGTCGCACTGTGGGCCTCGTCCCTCTGCCTCGGCCCATAGCCCCAGCACGCCTTGTGTAGCAGGAGGTGCGGGTGCAACTCATTGAAAGCGATCTTTGGCTCCTTTGGCTGTGCTAAGCTATCACGGGAATATACTATATCCTCTCTTGTCAGATGACTAAAATTTGTCTTGTCGAAACCTTGGGATCCACATCTGCAGGGGCAATCCTCCTCATATGTTGTAACACCCCATTCCCCGGTCCGTTAATGACGAATCAGCAGGAATAATCATGGATGTCGAGTAAGCAGACACCACTTATGAAAAATCGGCGAGTCTCCTTTGTATGGGGAGCTCTACCCCGAAACCACAATCCCTGACATCGACATTAGAAGACATATACATGGGTAAACGGCTTTAGACTGATAACAATACTCATCAATATATACTAACCATATACCATAGTTTCAAAGTTAATAATTTACTCTTATACAACGCTATATTAAAACACAACATTCTATTACATGTCATACATCATCAAAACCATCAAAGCCCGCAACCCGGCTTTCTTCAAAATCGGCCTCTAAGATGGTAGTCTCCTCGTGCGCTCCCTTGTACGAAATAATATAATTCCTCGACGGGGGTGAGCTAATGCCCAATGTAGTGGAATCACCACAAATGGATTCTCCCCACCTAGTGCATATCACAGTAATCTATGTAAACACATTCGAAGCAAATTTGTGATCTACTTGAATGTCTAATTGCCGTTCCCATGTCTCAGTCCTCCGCAGAGCTCCCTCACACTTGCCTAAGTCATGTATGAGAAAACATCATTTTCAAAACAAAACTTGTTGTTCTCGAAAATATACTACCGAAATGTCGGTAAAAATATGGGACTACCCTTCGAGGCGAATGTATTGAAGAACCTTCCAAAATAATACATGGGCTCCTCCGACGTGTAATTGTAGGACCATCCTCGACACCATTCTCGGAAAATCATCTGTGAAATTCCTTTCGCAACTATTTTCATTTTTTGAAGAATTCATGTCATGCACACTAGTTTCTAAGTTACCGGTGCATATGGTGCATTATGTCATTCAACACAATTTTATATAACACATGCAAATATATCATCATGCCTATATTTACATAATTCAAATCACGACAACATGTTATATAAATTCTCAATACATTACACCAAAATTTAGCTCACATGGGCTAATTAACAAACACGAGCAATTCAATTTGAATTACTAAAACCAAACACATTTTCTCACAAAATATTTCATGAATACTATTCCACGTGAGCGGTGAAACCACAGAGTTCTTGTTCCCGCGGCCAATATCACGATATCGGTTCCACTTTGTGAACTTCGAATTTCATAGCCATTTCGGTATATACACACCACAATATAATTTAATGCAATTCATATAACAGCCCCGAACAGTCAGGTAGGTACATCCGCGGGCCAATCCCGAATAGGCTCCATAATTTTCACACTTCGGTTCCAAGTTTTGGGATCGATCAAGCAATAGTTGAGGCCTCAGGCCAACGAATCATCAACAAGGTACTTAAATCAAGAGTAAAACAAGTACGATAAAACCCCTACCTCACGGAGTTTGTCAAAACTCCAAGAAACCGGTGCCCACGCGTTGCCCTCGCCGCGTATAACAACTTTCTTTCTTGCTCCGAAGAAATCCGACGGTCGGATTAGCCGGGATCTTAGAGAGAAGGTGCTCTCTCTCTCTCTAGAAAAAGAAAAAACCAGCTGTTGCATCCCATTTTTCACGTGCACTTGCGTTTTGTCTCTGTTGCAAAAGAAGATAAGCTGTTCATTATTTTGTCTTATTCATTAACAAATTCTAAAATTCCATTAATAGCCATTTCTCTTGGATTTTGATCACGTGGCACGATCTCGGCGAGTCCATTTCCATCCTCTCTACTCATGCAACATGTGTTGTTACATGAGTACATGTTATAGTGACTTTGTCACATCACATGTCGTTTACGGCACCAAAATGCTCGATGCCTCGAAAAATGTGCAAATTAAACATCTCGAGGTCGACAAAATTCAACGTGTTAGCTAGATTTCGTGAGGCGATTCAATGATTGAAATCCGTTTAGTCATCAGAGATCTAGAAAATTTTTAGTTTTCACGATCACGATTTGCCGCTTTCGGAAATTGGAATTTTCTCGGGTCTTACATATGTCCAGGCAGCTGGCAATGGTAGCACACCATATGCCCAGCCTGACTGGCAACCCTGATCTATCCCTGGCCCGGATGGCCGTGGCCTAGAACCCACGTGAACTCGAAGCCCTCTGCTTCTTTCCCGAACTAGAAGAAGACTGACTCTCCTTCCTCTTGCTACTAACACCCGCATCCCAAGTGCTACGTGCATCCTCGATTTCTCTCTCTATAGTCAGGGCAGTCCCAACCATAGAGTCCATGTCTTGTAAGCGAAGTCCTACTGATCACGCGCCGAATGAATGACTTTAGCCCGTTCCAAATCTCTCGACCTTAGCCATGTCGGTAGCCCGTAGTCATCGACAAAATAGGCTAGCTCAGTGAATCTAGCCACATACTCCATCCACGACCATCGTCCACACTGTATTGTGACGCTAACCGAGGTGTCACCGTTGTGACCGTCTGGCCGTGGGATACTCGTGGACGTCGGTAACGAGCACCACTCATGAAAATCGTGAGTCTCCTTGTGCGGGAGCTCTACGAAAATAACTGTCCAATAATTTGCAGCGACCACTCAGGGTCCACATAAGAAGAAAATGAGTAAAAATGGCCACTTTGGCCCATATATCTCCCAATCGTCGACCATCATGTTCCAATAGCTCGAGAGAGTTATTACATTACTCTTAATACAAACACATATTAAGTGGAAATTCTAATACATGTTATGCAAAACATCAAGCCACAACTTAGGCTTTCTTCTAAAAATACGGCCTCTAAGAGCGCGGAGTCTTCTCGAAACGAGTCCACATTGCACGAAATAATATTCCCTCGACAAGGTGACGATGCCGGTAGTGAAAATCTCTACATGGGTTACTCCGCCTAAGTGCACATGAAATAATTCAACATAAACACACTACTCGAGCAAATACATGATTCTGCTTTAATGTCCTGCATACCCAATCCAGGTGTCTCGAGTCCTCACCAACTCCCTCGCATGCACACAAGCGATGCGAGGAAAAACCTCCTTTTCATTTCTTTCATCTTTATGCACTCACATAATTTTAGGTTGCCTCGGTGCACCTTAAAAATGCATTATGCCATTTACAAACCACAATTCATGCAACACATGCCAATACATCATCATGCATATATTGACAATTTCACATACTTCATGTTATTCAATTCAATAACATCCAAATTAGCTCACTTGAGCCAATCTGATTATTTCAGTAAGCTTACACACAATTATATTTTTATATAATTCACACACACCATGTTAACACATTAATTAGCATACATTAACATCTCATTTTCCACACAATTCAAGCCATTCATCCTAGCAATATTCCATGCAAATAACACATGGATGTTTTGGTCCGATCAATGCAATCGGAATTTATTTTTAGGTCCTAAATACTTGATGAAATTTGTCCTTGGGCAGCCCGGCTCCTCTTTATCGGTTCCACTTTGTGGAACCGAAATCCACGACCATTTCCAGCTCAAAAGCACCCAATCCATAATTTAATGCATAAATTATCACCTGCAGTCGCCGAACGGTCAGTGGACTATCAAGCAATTTCAAAAATTTCCACGATTCGGTCCCGGTTTTGGGACGATCAACCACTCCGCGGCCTCAAATCAATAAACAATTAACAAAGCACTTAAAAGAAAATAAACCAAATGGAAAAGCTCTATCTTTCGAAGTTTGTGAGGCGCACTTCCTTAAGTGCCAGCGTAGCCTCGCCCGCGTGAGCGACTTGCTTCTTGGCGGCGATCGGCGGTCAGAAGTCGGGAATTACATAGAAGTTGCGCTTTCTCTGCTCTAAAACCCTCCATTTTGAAAACCACTCACCTCTCACCGCTTACACTTCTCAGCCCCGAAATGGAGAAAAGCTCTCCTTTTTGTCCTCGCTTTATACGTAAATACCGTAATTGGCTCATGGATTTCTTATCCACTTACTCCACCAACCATTTGATTTTCCTCCAATGGCATCATGCCATGTGTCCACATGGGTCCCACACTTGAGGTCAAGTTGACTAAATCTGTACTTGACACGTGGCACACTGTGAGCCATTCAAAATCTGTCAAGTGTCCATACTTCTGGCTCGTTGACTCGAAGCGTGCAAATTACATTGTCTCGGAGTGACGAAGTCGGCGTGGTAGCGTTTAAGCAGAAAATTCCAACGGTGAAGTTCGTTTCTTCATCCGAGGTCTAGAAAAATTCTGGATTTTGATCAAAATTACCATTTGCCGCTTTCGAGAGAAAATTAAGAAATTTTCTCGAGGGTTTCACTCCCTCTAGGAACTCACGAGCCTTCGGCGTGATGGTAGTGTCGGGAGAAAATACTTGCCCATGAAAAGATCATGGAACTACGCTGAGTCATTGCCTCTGGAGTCTCTGGGGTCTTTGCTAGTTCCCGCCATGCTTGGGCCTCGCCCCTCTGGGCGGAATGCGCTAGTGCGATCTGGTAGTATCGAGGCGATCTCGTAGCCTCACAATATCTTCTCGACACACGCAGACAGTAGTGCATACCATCGGATCTCCTCCCCCTCTGAATGTCGGAGGGATGATGTGCCCAAACCTCTAGAAGTTACTCAGGACCTCCACAGAATTTTCTTTGCTTGTTGCTTTGTGCGATAAGCGTGGCCATGATCCACACGGCCTCGGTAGCACGCTGGTCAAATGCGGTGGTGCGCTGACCCGGTCACCAGGTGGGCGACCCTGCGTCCTCGCCCACCGATAGCCATCTACACGCCAACCGAATGGCAAGTTAAGATTTACTTAGCGATATCTACAGGTGTAAACACGGCCTCGAGACACTATTTACATACTAAAGCATTTCATACCTGATGTCCATGCATTCGCCGTGTCTGAGACAATAAGTTCATATATTAAATCATATTTAACAAAAAAAAAAATTATTTATTTCATTTTTTTTTTAAAACCCCTAAGTGAGCAGTGTTCATGGAGACGGTGTCCCAAGCGATGACTCGAGTGTGCATTGAGTCAAGACTAGGTCAAGTGCACAGTGTGCACACACCCATGGCCCAAGCTGTGCGCTGGGTTGGCCGTGTCGTGGTGCACCAGACACCGTGTCGTGGCCTCCCCTTGGTCGTATCGTAACCTTCCCCCGGCCGTATAGTGGCGGGTGTCGCGGCTTAACGCCTGGTTTGTGTCGTAGGTCGATGTCGCCTTATTTGTGCTGCGTTGTGTCCGTGGCCGTAGCCGTGCGGCCTTTGCCTTGTGTGTCGCGGCTCTTCAACTCGGCCGTGTCGTAGCCACTTGCGACGATATCGTGGTCGTGTCGTGGCCCTATCTTGCAACACCAGTGACGGGCCGCCCTCACAATCACGATCGCCCATTCGTGTCGAGCTGATCAACGGCTAGGCCTCCCCTCACCGTCCACGACTGCCGAACAATTGTGTCGTGGCCACCGGCCCGAGGGCGCGCCGCACTACGCACGCCCTTGTGCGTGGTCGTGTGTCGTGTGCGTGTTTGGCTAGTATCGTCAGCCCTCCTCTTGGCCAGTATCGGTAGCGTGCTTCAATCGATGTCTGGGCGACGTACATGCCTGCTTGGCGCTGTGTCTGTATGTCACGTCTGACTTTTTTTCCACTCTTTTTTTGATCCACCTCTTTGGAAGACCATAAAAAAAAAAAGTTATGTGTTTTTCATTTTCAGTAGAAAAAATAAATTCATTAAAAATTTCTAGTTTACACCTTGTAAAACATCGAAAAAAATTTCTTCTCATCGTTTTCCTATGTCTTTATTCACCAACACCACAAATCACATAACATACAAACAATTCTTCTGACACATGATCACACATTAATCATCCAAAGTGCACAAGAATCGTGATCTAACCGTGCCATCAAGCCCTAGGTAATCGTATACCTAACTTGTGTCTTAAGCTATACTTAGTATCGACATTAAACTCTAGGTATTATGAAGCCTAAGTTCGATGCCAAGTTGGCCCCCGATCAGGTGTCTCGTTGACAACCCATCAACCAGCGGAATATTCGTCGATGTCGGAGTAACTTGAAACACCACTCATAATCGGGTAGGTCTTCTTTGTACGAGGGCTCTACCCTGAAATACAACCTATCTGACATTTTACACGACCACAGGGTCCACGTGCAAGTAAATGGCCACTTGAGCCAGTACATCGATACTCACAAAAATATATATCAACTATATAACAATAGTTCAAGAGTTAATAAATCCTCTTAATTCAAACATATATTAAAATTTAAAGTTCTTTATGTTAGACAAAATGAATACCAAAGCCCTGTCCAGACTTTCTTAAGCGGCCTCTAGTGGCGTCGTCCTCCCCTTACACTCACATTGCACGAAATAATGATCCCTCGACGGGGTGAGTAATGCGGTAGTGATAATCTCCTACATGGGTTACTCCCCACCCTAAGTGCACATGTAAGTGGCAAATAAACACACTCAAAAAATACATGATCCTACTTGAATGTCTACATGCCCAATCCCATGTCTCGAGTCCTCACCCAGGCTCCTCACACATGCCTAAGCCGTGCGAGAGCAAAATACGATTTTCAAAACAAAAGCTTTTTATTCTAGAAAACTTACTCTTAGGGTTTGATAAATACATTGGACAACCCTCAGGGTGAATTGTTGGGTAATTCTAAAACAATCGTAGGTCGCCTCCGAGATGAACTGTTGGACAACTCTCCAAGGCAATTCTTCTGAAAATCTTCCTTGAAATTCCTTTCACGAACATTTTCACTTTTCTTTCATTTTCATGTCATGCACTCACACCTATCGTTCTAGGGTGCCCCGGTGCATATGGAATACATTATGCTAATTCCAAACAATTCATGCTAATATATTCACATGCATATATTAACACAATTAACTCACATAAATCATGTTATTCAATTCACAATCAATAACACCAAAATTAGCTCACATAGGCTAATAACAATCTAAGTAATTCATTTTGAATCACCCAACAACACAAAAATCACACAACCAAACACGTGAACAGTGAAACCCTCGGTTCGGCATTGTTCACGGCCACCTGTGAGTTTTTAACTTCACTCGATTCAAAGGTTTGAGGCCAGAAAACACGGTCATTCAGGCCTCAACAAATCCCCATCCATAAAATGGCTCTTAGCCAAAGAATAAACCAAGTAGGAAAACATCCCTACCTCTTGGAGTTGTCGAGGAATCTAATCGGTGCCCACGCGTAGCCACAGCCACGATAGAGCAGTTTTGCTTCTTTCAGCGAAACCAACGGTCCGACCTTTGAGAAATCTAGAGATAAGTCACTCTTTCTCTCTCTAAAATCTCAAACCCACACCTACTGCACGTTTTGTGCTTCCATTTGAAGAAGAAAACTATTCCTCTTTTGTTTTATTCAATTAAACTTTCCAAAAATTCCATCCTTGTCCCTTAGTTTGGATTTTGACCACGTGACAATCTAAGTCATTCATCTCCATCATCTCACTAATCATGCAGCATCATGGTACATGTAGTAGGTGACTTTTGTCATCACATGTCTCTCACAAGTCGTTTCGACTTTTGAAACACCGTGCCTCAGCGTGAAATTCAAGCTTGTCTCGGGTCGAGTAAATTCGGCCCGTGGTAGCTAGATTTCGTGAGACAATTCCAACGGTGAAGCCTGTTTCATCATCCAAGATCTAGAAAAATTTCGGGTTTTGACTGAAATTACCATTTTACCCTTTTTCATAAAATTCGAATTTTCCCGGGTTTTACACAAAGTTTCGCTCAAATAAGAGACAAAACAAAAAAGAAAAAAACAAAGCCACAACCAGCTTTCTTCAATCATACGGTCCCAGATGAGGGTTAGCTGTCTGCACAACTTAGAAGGGGGTCCCACGACGGGGTAAGCAAAGCCCAGTAAAGTAAACTCCTACAAGGGTTACTCCCCACCTAAGTGCACATGCAATACACAATAATACACACATTCCAAGTAAAACATGCAAGACTATACATGAAATTCTACAGCTAAGTGAATGAGATGGATTCCATCATGCCCATGTCCCATGTCCTCACCCCGACTTCATACATGCATATGTCAAATGTGGAAAACTCGCCATTGGTGTGCTTCACCCAATGACCATTTTCGTAAACAAAATATTTCGTTTTTGGCAAACAAACCCATTGGATATACTCACGTCTATTTCCATTTAATCAAATCCCGTGGTGTTTATGCATTTGTGGGCCATGGATTTCGTTCACCGCAGCGACGCACGCCTTCCAACGCTTTTGGACTTTCACCGTTGGTTGCGTCTTAAACTAACCTGGTTTTCACCGAGGGGGTATCTATCTCCTTCATATGCCCAACACATGTATTTTCATGTTATGCAACCATGTTCATTTTGGCGTTGTCCCATTATCAGTCACCACCATTCATTAAGAATGATGAATGATCATAACCAGGCGACCACACACCCACCCAACACAATGAGATGTCCCCGCGGCATATGCTAATGCAAAAATGCCAATGCATGTATCTCTATGTTACATGTACAATGAACACTACATGGAACAATTTATAAACTCGTATCATGCCAAGTAACATGATAATTATATTTAAAACATATAATTTGAAGCATCCATTCATGCTAATATATATAACACAATATATATCAACATATTTACAACGCACAAAAAAAAATCCACACAAATTAGCCATTCTCGCCATACTCGCCTTAGAAATAACTGGACTTAGTCTAGAAATTTTTACTCTTTTGTTCCATTTTATGAATATATTTTTGTCAACTTTCAAGACTGTCATTGAATCACTGCAATTCAAACACATATCCCAACCTACTAAACTGCTCCAAAAATAATCATTAAATAAATCCCTACTTCAAACACCTAACTGCAAACCATCGATACCGACCTTCAAAACCCAAATTCCGACTGTCCGAAAATAGTCCCAATGTCTAAAATTCAACCTGTTTGGGTCAACCACACAACCATTTACGCCTCTTAAATAAAGAGAACCAAAGATGAGAAAACCCCTACCTTCTTGAAATCACCTAAAAAACTCGGATTCTGCAGACTCACGCATAACTCTTCATGGACTAAATTCTTCGTCTCTGCTCGACACTGTTTCAATCACGGCTTGTTTGGAGACTGGAAGGAAGTGTCGATTCCCTTTCTTTTTTCTCCCTCCGCCGTCTCTTCCTCCTCACTCTCACGTTACTCCTCCCTCCTTTTTTGTTTTTCCTTTCCTTTCTCTTCCTTTCTTTCTTTCTTTCTTTCCTCTTTCTTTTCTTTCTTTCTCCTTTCTTTCTCCTCCTCCACCGAATTGGTTCTCTTACCAACTTGGTCTTCCTCTTCTCCTAAGATATTTCTCTCCCTCTCATTATTGACTACACTTGACTAAGATAAGCCATGTGTTTTTAATTCATACAAATCAAGTGTCATGTGTCACATGGATGCATGAACTGGGCAATATTTTGCTACACCACATGGCTTATCATTCCATGTGTCCATCTCCTAAGGTTCCATGTGGCATCCACATGGCCATGCCATGTGGCATCACCTTACTGTGTATCACCCAACACCCGATGCCTCGACAACGCGGAAATCTCACTTGTCCAATTTGACTAACTAATCGGGTAATTAGATTTCATGAGACTATCTTAACCCAAGTGAAGTTCATTTCACATCCAAAGATCTAAAATTTCGTGTTTTCCACCCGCACTCATTGCGAATTCATCGTTTTTTATCTTTTTCAGAAAATTGAATACTTCCTGCTCTTACACAAGTACGTGCATAGGTTGCACACAGCGCAGGAGATTATAAAAGTAATCTAGCAATGAGATAAAATATAAAATAAAATGAACTCAAAATAAATAATTTTGTTTTTTATCTATAATTTAATAACATTTTTAACTTTAAATCATATCAATTAGTTATTTTACTAAATGTACTTAATAATCCTATTGGTCTTTGAGCAAAAAAAAAAAAAAATATCCACATTTACATCTAGTCATTTATATATTACATGTAGTATTGCGTCAAAAATTCGATTCTCGGTTCTCCCCAGAGTGCCCAACTCAAAGACGCTTTACCATTTGAGCCCACATCAAGGTACTTAGTCAATTTTTATATACGATAAAACAAGAACTAATTGGATTTAACCAAGTCATATAAGGTGAATTTGGTTTTTGTTGTAACCAATGTAATGACCTTTCTTAGCCCTCATCCTCCTAGTAGATTTGTGTTCATTTTGAATTTAAAGTTCATTAATTTGAATTTATACTAGTTCTTGAATCTAATTTGTTTTTAAAATTTATTAAAACTAACTTGGATTTGGTGTTAGAGATTTATTGATTGTATTTAGAACTAATTTAACCATAAATACAAAATGAATTACTTTAATAAAATATTTATTATATGTAAATTTTAAAATGTCAATTTAATTAAAATTTTATTGGTTATGACACAAGAAAATCAAATATCATACCAATAAGATTAAATTTTCAAATTTTCGTCGACCAATATTTTCTTTCATTAAAACTATATGATATAACTTATTTTTGGTTTGTTTGAGTTGATTTTTTTTTTTCTTTTCACTTATACCTGACACTTGAGCTCAATAGAGATACTTACATGTTGGAGTAAAGGCTAGGCTCCGATTGAAACCCGAAGAATACTAGGGAAAGAAACAAATACTAAAAAAAATGATTTTTTTTTTTGGCTTCATAGAGAAAAATATAAAAGAAAATCAAATATAATCAAAATTCCTTAAAATTTTACATATTTAAATTTTATTCCTTATATAACAGAGATAAACAAATAAAATGGGTTTGAATAAACAAATAAAATAAAATTATTAAATTTAAACTTATTTTCTATTTTCCTCCAAATTTTCGTTTTTCACTTTTCCTCTTGATTTTCCTTAATATTTTCTTTCCAAGAGACTTTCTTGGATTCCAAACAAAGTTCCTAATGGTTTAAGGTAAAATATGTTATGAGCAAATGAAAGAAAATCAGTTTTATTTAGTTATGATTTAAATACCACCCATCTTACCTTTCTAAAAAGCACTTCAATTAAACATTATTTCAATAAGAAAGGAATAAGCATAATCTAGGGTAGGAGAAAATTTTTCCACTCATATCAATGATTGGATACTTTAAAATGAATCTCAACATTTGACTAAATTAAAAAGAAAATAAAAATAAAAACAATTCATAACTTTACACCTATCGCATTATGAACGAGAAAAGATGAGAATATATATGATGCCAAACTCTACATTATCCAAAACAGCACATTGAGGAAATGGAATTGACCAAATTAGGGCTTGGAAAATACAAAACAAAACTTTAGTTGATTCTCAAAAACTTATATATACATATATTTCAAAGAGGAGATGGGTTTGGACTTTGATGATTCACACACATAGCTAGAGGGAAAAAAAAGATTAAAAAAAGAAAGAAAAAAGAACCTCTTACAAGTTGGATGGGAAGTAATAATTCAGGAAAGGGTGAATATATGCCTTTGGGTGAATATATATATATATATATATTGTGGAGGCAATGAGTGACAATCGTACTCATAAAGACAAGTTGTGGACAAACCCATTTAACAGACTTGATTTTGCACCATTGCCTGGGTGATCATACCCCACAATTTGGAAGTCAAAGCCTTTATTCTAAATGGGAGTTTTATATGTTTTTTTTCTATTATGTATGCATTTTTTTTTTTTTGTAATAATCATGGATGATCTTATCAACTTAAAGTTAACTATAGGGTAAATGAAACTATTGATGACCAGGAAGTAAACCCAAGAGTAGACCAATTGAACTATACATTCGGATTATGTTTGAAAACTTTGTACGTTCAAGTTTTTAAATTTCTTCAAAAAAAATGTTTAATATTATTATTGTTATTGTATGGTTGAATTCTATGTTTAAAATCTATATTATTAAAATAATTTTTGTTGAGAATAAAAATAATTTTGATATTTTAAGATTTTTAATTATCATAATGTAGCGCTTGACACCTGACTCAAATGCTAAATGAGATGAAGTAATGCAAGGGAATGGAAGTAAAAAATAATATCAGAATGTTATATTTTCAAGAAATAAATAAATTATTTTACCCTTTCAAAATGCGACAGACTACATGATTGGTTATCCGCATCGCTTAATCCCATGAAGGATTGCATTTCCAAAAGTTAGGTTTTGAGTTATTTAATCTTTTGTTTGCTGATTTTCCTAAGGAGGGTTGATTTAGTTTTGTCGTTGTCTTTGTTATGACACGTGTTTTGTGTCATCTTATACACTACTTTTGTTTTCGCCGTCTTCGTTGCGGTGAGTTTCTAGTGCGTGGACGATTCGATCGACAAAACATCTTCAATCAGACATAAACATCAATTCAAATCAAGGTCATCAATGTTGCAAAACTGAAATCTTATGTATTTTAGTTATCTTAAAATTTTCAAATGTATACGCTTCCGTCAATCATTATATTAGTGATAGTAACTCTGATAAGCATGTTATCCTTTAATGTTTTTAACTAATTTGATTTATATGTCAATCTATGTATTAATAGTTTGAATCAATGCAAATTTCTATTTAAAAAAAGAATCCTACATGATCGAACTTTTTTCAAATTACTTTATGAAGAAGATTTTTTTTAAAAAAAAATAAAAATATGATATTAAGAAAACACTTATAATGTTTGTGAAGGACTTCTAGGGAATTTTCTTTAAAATATTTTTTAAACCCTTTAAAATCCGACTTTCTAAAAGCAGAACGGTAATTTCATTGAAACCCAAATTTTTTCTCTTTCGTCTTCTAAGATTACTAAATCGTGGACTACAGTTTTCATTGGTTAAAGGGCAAAGTCGGTCCATCAAGACGAGAGCTACGTTACGGTAAAACAAAACTGGAGTTTCTGGCCAAACTCCACTATAGGGAATTTCTCAGTTTGTGTTATTTCTAGCCTAGCGCCACCTAATGCCTGTGGCTTTCTTTGAATGAGAGGTCAAAGAATTTTTAATCCCAAAATTTTTGGATTGTTGCAGAATTTAGGAATTTTCAGGACTCGCTGATAGTTCGTTGAATTTGAGAGACTGCTTGATGGGTTTCAATAATTTTCAGACTATTTTCTATAATCCGAACAAGATTTTCGAAACTGTTTTCGGGCAATCTCGGGCTGTGTAGAGGTTTGTTTTTGATACTGAGACTAGTGTCTTTGGGTTTTGTGGTATATTTGAGATCACAAATAATTCGTGATGAACCGTAGCGGACCAAAAGGTGCTCTAGATATGCAAATGTGTTATTGGTTGATCGAATAATATGCAATAAGGAAGAATAACATGTTAATGTATGCTATTGATACAACATGGGTTATATATGGATATAATTATATGTAAAAATTATAATTGTCCATGGTGTATTAATGTTTCATGTGCACCTATATACACATGTAACATGAAGGAAAATGTACACATCATGTACTCATATGCACTGGCCACATCGCATCGAGTCATAGTGGGTGCATGGTATCAGTATTCCACCTGTGTTATGAATGGGTCCTCGAAGCCGAAAATGGGACAAAGTCCAAGGTTGAGACTCATAGATGCAACTGATCAAAATGATACCAGCGCTGGGTGAGCAAGTTGCAGATCCCTCCCAGTGGTGAAAAGACCTTAAATGTCATTCACTACTCGACATGAACTTCTAACGATGCAGTTCATAAAAATGTTGGAAAGGCGCAAGGCGCCCCGCGATGAAAACCCGAAAAACGTGGCCTACAAAAGAAGAAAATCATGAAATGATAAATTCAAAATTCGGGAGACGTCCAATGGTCAAGTCTGGTTAAATACCAATGGCTTCGGTTTCCACACTTGGTACTGTAGGTGTGGGGTGAGCCTGGCTGGACTCGTGTCAGAGCATGAGGGGCCATTCATGATGACACTGAACATTTCATATAATGTTGTATAAATTCATGAAATGATTGATGTTTATGTACGCCATTGCATGTGCATTTTAGGTGGGGAGAACTGTAGGAAAATCTTCTACTATGCATTGTTCTGATCTGGCTGACTTCCAGAAACTGAGAAAATTTCATTTTTCCTGAAATGTAAACGGTAATTTTGCTGAAATAGTACAAGCTAAAACCTGAAAATTCTCTTAGATCTTGACGATGAAACAAGATCACTCACTGAATTCGCCTTTAAAATCTAGCTACCACGTCAAATTTCATCGAATTCTGAGACAGTTGGAATTTCAATGCTGAGGCTAGTAGATGTCTGATGACACATGACAGTGATTGTGGATGCCATATGGCACCCAAGAAAGACACTTGCAGTCATGGTTCACTGATAAAGACAAGGATGTCATAAAGGAAATAATGAAATAAGAAATTAAGGGAGAAAAACAAGGGCCACACAAATGATATAAGGCAATGAGGGTGAAACTCCTCACCCATACTAATAATGTTGCTCCAAAGGAGGAGAAAATGAGAAGAAAAGGCAGTTAGGAAAAGAAATGATGGGAAATGAGATGAGAAAAGGAAAAAAGAAAAGAAAAAGCAAAAAGAAAGACAGTTAAGAACAAAAGCAAAGGAAAATGTAGTCATGGGAGAAAATAAAGGAAAGGAAAGGAAAGGGAGAAAAGGAAAGGAGGATTTCCCGCTTTACTACGAACCTCGACAACCGAGTAATTAAAGATGAAAATGAGCGATTCACGCGTGGATACCAAAACTTGAGTTTCAGCCACCTATAAGGAAGCCCTACCGGCTCCTTCATTTAAGGACTGAATGGTCGTAGGGTTAGACCCACCACAGTGATTCCAGTTTTCTACCATGAGGTCAGTTTTTCTCGACGCTTCAACACCAGGTCGAACGTCGCATCCGGGCCGATTTTGGTTCGACCGCTGGAAAATTTCACTGTTGACTTTGTTGCGGGCCGGCTCTTCTTTGGATCGTGTATGACGAGTTTTGAGGTTGGTTTTGATTCCTGGTCATCCAAAACTACAAATTGATAAATTGGTATATATATATTCCGTGTTAGCTCAGAGCTATAAGTGATAAGTCCACTGTAATCTAAGCCGACTCTATGGATTTGGCAGTAACTGCTTTCTACACAGCTGGTCGAGTTTCAGGCTAAATTCTTTAGTCAAGTAAACAGATACTCAAATTATGGACTAAGTCTAGATTTTTTAAGGCTGGGCATGGTAATTCATGGCCTCCTGAGTTCGGCTATTTTATGTGTGTTTTTGTGTGTTATTGCTGCAATTTAATAACATGCTGATATGTGTAAGATATTAATATATGTGTATTTAAATGTATTAATGATAATAATGATGTAATATATATGTTTACATGGTTTCAAGTATGAAGTACATTTGAGTAGAATGTTCCATGTAGTGTGCATCATACATGCACATGAGAACATGCAGCTGGCATTAGTACATGCAGTGGACATCGTGACATGCCGTGGTGGCTGGGTGTGGTCACTCATCATCATTGTTGATGAATGGCAGGAGCTCGCATTTCTGGACGACTTCCACAAATGTCTCACCATTTAAAACATAAAAAGAAATATAAATAATGTGTCATGATAAGAGGGAACCAACCCCCGTGTGAAAAGCCCGAACATGGGTGTAAGTGACCCGCATTGTGATCCGAAAAGTTCTGTTGCCGAAAGAAGACACACGGTCATGTTTATCACATAGACTTCGGGTTGTGTGATAGGCGTCAGGATTGACTCACGATTGGTTGCCCATTGAAATTGTATGATGTAATGGTTTAAGAAGGGCTTTCAACATTATAATTTGAATACCAGTTGACGGCTACACTTGACATGGTGATGCGAGGAGTCAAGGAGTGACTCGGATATGGGGATGATGAGCATTTCATGCATGACATAAATATCTGGTGTAGACATTTTGACTGATGTGAGTTTGTTAATGACTATCAAGATGCACTTAGATCGTGAGTAGCCCTTGTAGAGTCATTCTTCATCGGGCTTACTTCACCCCACTGGGACCCTTTCATAGGTCCTGCAGCGCCCGACCCACATACGGGCAAGATGGATATGGATGAGGCTGGTTTGTTTTGTTTTTGTCATGTATTATGGTCTGCGTAACATGTATACCTTTGTTGTATAAATGGATCTGCTTATTAATAGTCTTATCATATATTTTTATATATTTGGGAATTTAAATATGCAGAATGGGGTCCTCAATATATGAGACAAATGGTTGATATTTGGGATCTGATGATCTAATGGTGTTTTCAAAAGTTGATTTGGCTTGCTTCAATGTAATCCGGACGTATTCCCTCTCCCGGTGTGTCCGCTCGACCACCAGCTAATCCACGGAAAACTGACGTGCCCCGCATCAAAGGAGAGACACACACATGAGTAAAATGGCCACATTAGCCTACACGCCATACTCTCCAAAATACATCCACTGATTATATTACATGGTTCAAGAGTTGATTACACTCTTAATACAAACATATCTAATACATGTTTTACAAAAAGATAACAAAGCCATTAACCCGGCTTTCTTTCCTCAAACGGCCCCATTGCGCCGCCTTCCGACGCTCCCTGAGACCTGGGCATTGATTCTCTACAGTGAGTACGCCCAAAAGAGTGGAATTTTCCTACATGGGTTACTCCTCACCTAAGTGCACATGCAATGATTCAATGTAAACACACACTCAAGCAAATACGGACCCGGCTTGAATGTCTACATTCAATCCCATGTCTCTGAGTCCTCACCGACCACACACTTCCGCTCTAAGCCATATGAGAAAATGACCGCTGCCAAAACAAACATTTTGTTTTCGAACACACAAATAAGTTTCTAAGAAAATATCGACTACCAGCCACTGCTGTATCTGAAGAAGCAGGGTCCTCATCCAAGTGATCCGTTGGATAACTCTCCAAGCAGAATTCTTTGAAAATCTTTCCTCAAATTTCTTTCTACAAACATTTTTTTCTTCAATTTCATGTCATGCACTCACCCCTAATATCCCTGCGCCCAAAGGCATATGGAATGCTTATGTCATTTCCTGAACCATTCATGCTAATATATTTCATGCATATATCAACATAAATTAGCCTTGATCACATCATGTTAACACATCAAATCATGGATAACATATTAAAATTCACTACGTAATCAGCCATTCATCTTAGCAATGTTTTATGCAAATAACACATGGATGTTTTCTGGGTCCAATCAATAGAAAACCCGGACCTGCTTTTAGCCCCAAACAGCAAGGCTGTCCGTGGTCACCCACTCACTATAATTCTGCCTTAATTTTGTGGAACCAAATCCATGGCCATTTCCTACTCATACACACCAGTACTTATAGCATAAACTATTCACAACCACCCAAATAGCCTCCACACCGGTCCAAATCTGTTCCAAACATCCAACAGTCTGATCCTCACTTTGGGACGTACTCAAACGCCACTTACCGCTTCAGTGGCAACCCAAGCATTAACACAATGACTTAAACAGCAAAACCCGCAGGATAAACCCACCTTCCAAGTTTGGTCGAAACTCTTAAAATTGGCACCCACGCGTAGCTCCTCTGGCCAGTGGGAGAAACTTTGGCTTCGCCCGCCTAAACCGATGGTCCGACGGGCCGGGAATCAGAGTATAGCGTAGAGCCTTCCAAAACCCACCTTTCTTTGCTCTTTCCTTTCTCTTCTATTTTGCTTCTCCCCAAAACCGGTCGGGAAAGCTTGTCAAGATCGGGGACAAGTGACTTGTCCTTCATGCCACATGTCAAACTCTAAGGGCCCATGGATTAAACCATATCCCTATCCATCTACTTGGAGATTTTCACCCAATGGTACATGCCATGTGTCTCATGTGAGGCCCACTTGAGCTCAATGTTTGACTCGCTTTCACATATTTACATCGTATTTTTGCCACTCACAAGGTGACAAGTGTCTCAAGACTACCTCCGTTGCCTCGAAAACGTGAAATCTTAACTCGGTCTCGCATCTGACAAAATTCGATGTGGTAGCTAGATTTTGCAGACGATTCCAATCTGAAGCACGTTTTAGTCATCCGAGATCTAGAAAATTCGATTTTGACCCTGAAATTACCATTTTATGTTCTTTCTTAAAATTGAATTTTCTGGTCTTACAAGGATAAGGGTGTCACAGACTTTCAGTAATACGTAGAGTGTATTAAGGAGACGACGCCTAACGAGACAAAGGATTACGATGAGTACCGATGTGTGGCTCTTGATATTACTTTTGTAAAAAGTATTTGTATAAAAGATTTGTAATTGTTCTTTCTGGGACTAATAGATAAATAGTCCCGTATGTAATTATGGTAAAAGGTCATGATCGCACTTTCTGGCTTGTAATTTAAGTGTTTTACTTTCAGTTTAGATTTAAATGTGAATGAATGATTCCACAAATAGGGACACAACAAAGGTAGTATCTCGGTCACCCAAATCCACATGAATTTCGCAAGTTGATCTGTCATTAACCGGACTCTTTAATCGGGGTGTCATAATTTTTAGAGAAAAAATTTATTAATACGATGCTTTTTCAACCGGAAACCGGGCTGAGCGTGTGGGGGCCGCTGGCCGGACCCAAGGTCAGGGGCGGTGATGCAAAGGCCTGGATCGTCTTCGGGGCTGAAATATGATCAAGCCGCGCAATGCCGATTTGCAAACCTTGGTCGGAAGCACCTCCCCGCAAAAAACAAGGAAGAAGGGGGCTCTGGCGAGGGTCGGCCCGTGGTCGTCCGATGCTTAAGCCGCTTCGAGAGAAGCAGAAAAACTGCTTAGACTGCTTAGTATTGGCGTCTAAGAGTGTGTACCTTTCACCGATGGGGTGGTCATGTATTTATAGTGGCGCTCAACCAATGATCGCGATAGACTCGCTCCCTACTGGGATTGAGATTTTCTTGTTACCCATATATCGGATTTTGGTAATGGATTTAGAAAGAACAAATTTTTATCTGGACATAATCTTCCTTCCTTATTGGGCGTATCCAACTGCGATGATCTTTTTTTATTATTTTCCTTTTCTATTGATAAGATTTGATTGACTGTAGGATGACGCCTGTTATGGTTATTCTATTTTTCCAAGATTGGCAAAACCTGTTCGACTCTGCTTGGTATGGACCTTCTAATTTGTCCAAGATCGTATTTAGGCTCCAGCGCCTGGGCCTTCATGGCCGGTACCTAGGCCAAGGCATTGCATTGGATGCGCCGCCTCGGGGCTCGACGAGCCGGGCCTTGAATCCTTATTTTTCAACCCTATCACGCTCAACCTCGGTAATGCTGTGGGCAAGGGTCAGACGCTTTCTCAGACGGTGCAATTCACGCGGTCTCCTAAGGCTGAGTTAGTTAAGGCTTGGTCGCTGTCATATGTCTTATGTTAATGATGCACTTTGGGCTTTTTGCGCTTATTTTCATATTTCCCGCCTCGTTTCGCTTTGTGAGACCTCCTCCGTCCCGTGCTTTTCCTGGCCCCAGATCCCTTTTATTTAGAGATCCTTGTTTTCTCTCCTGGGCTTTTTTGGCCCGCCTTTGTAGGGTCTTGCTTCCGGCTAAGCCTGGCCGACTTCTTCCGTCTTATTCCGGGTCCACCAAGGCCTCCAGCCTCTCTGTGTTCTTTTTCTGATTGGCACGACGAGGCGCCGGGTCTGGCCAGAACTGATTTCGCTTTTACCGGCTCGCTTTCATCATGGGTCCGAGTCGCTCTTCTTCTTTGCGTGACGCGATGACTCTTCAACTGTTGTCGGTTCTGACGGTTAGGAGGCTCCCGGCCGTTCCGGGCCGTTAGCCAACCTCGAGACGCCTCCTGTGGCGCCTCCTTCCTTTGAAGTGGATAAAGGAAAATAAATCTAATCATTAAATATCCTAAAATACATACCTCAACCGGCTTGCTCAACATGCCGTGAAATGGACCTAGCAAGGTCACCTTCAGATGGGGGGCTACCTTGTCGTGAACGCGATCGACCCTCGGCAGCCCGAGTATGGACTCCCGACGTCCCGACTTTTATGTAGCCTCCGTGTCTAGGATTATGATGTTTCTTCGAGGTTGCTTAAAATGGTCTTCAGTTTCCACCGCATCCCTTTATGAAAGAGGTTCCTGGCAAAGATTAACGTGTTGTCCTTCCTAACTCGTCCCAACGTCGGGCATTTTGGTGGGCCTATTAATACCTTTTTAGTGATCAGGGGTCTAATCCCCAGCGTGGCTCTCGCTCCTCTATCTTTCACCAAAGGAGACCACCGAGGGCTTCTTTATTCTCCGCACGCCCGAGCTCCTCCGTGATCTCTAATCTTCCTTCTTCGCAGTCATGGCGACGCCATTTCTTGTCACGGCTTCAACTGAATACAATCCTTTCCGACAGTGACGACACTGCAAGTTCCGACGCTTGGAGCGCCCGATAATCTTCATGAGTATTCGCATCATTTTCGCATGACTTGTCTAAAGGTGACCGAATGTTTTCTGATTTGGTACATCTTCATATTTCCCGTGCTCGCCTTGACCTTAGCGCCAAGATAATGTCATAGCTCGGGCGTTGGTGGAGTGTCCCGCTTCGCCTACGCTGAGTTGATAAAGCCTGACATTCCCCGCCCATCTAAATCGAGGTATGCACGCCTTTCGCTTCGAGGCTACCCTTCCACCCTGGGAGTCTCTTCCATTGGGCTTACCGCGTTTCACTCCTACTGTGTGAGATTTTGTTCATTTGGGGCGATGTCCTTAAGCCCCCAGAGTGCGAAAAGGAAAAAATCAGTTCGCCGAGCAAGGACCGGCAATTCGCCAAGGTTCGGTTGGGGCGTCTCCGACTTCTCTCGCTCGAACCGCAGCGGCGTCGCCGCCGCCTTTAGCCGAAGCTCCTGTGGTCTTGAGCCCCTCGCCTCCTTCTAAGCCTGTCGTAGGGGCAAAAAGTCTCTTGGGTGCGGCCGCCGAAAGCACCGCTGGCGCGGCGCCTATAATCAAGTCTGAATCCGCCTGAGAATGCCAAGTCACCTCCACAAAGGGCGGCAGAGCTGAAGAGAAAGAAACCGAAACCAAAAGTTGACGAGAACATGGACTCTTTGCTCTCTAATGTCGAGCTCGCGACAGGAGCCGTCTCATCCATCCTCAAGGATTCACCTGGGAGTCGTAAAGCGTTGCCTATCGACTCAGGCCTTCGCTTTATCCCTTCAGGAGGTTGCATCGGTAAGTTTCCGATCGTGCTTACTCCCATGCTGATTCCAAGTTGAGCATTAACTTCATGTTTGATATGCAGGTAGCCACTCATTTGAAGGGCCTGGCTGAAAAGGCCAAATTAAAGTGCTAACGTGAGAATTGCCCGCATTTATAAGGCGAGGGCGGCCGCTCTCACGTCTGAGCGAACCGAGCTGCAGGGGCAAGCGCAGGACATGAATAAAGAAGTGGAGCGACTTAAATCGTTTAAACATACCACGTCGCCGCACTCGGGCGTAAAGTAGAATGGATGAGGTCCGGGCAGCCTCGTCGACGACCAAGGCGAGCCGTGGAGGTCTCGTGGATGCGCTCCAGGCCGCGCAAAATGATTTGATTGAGACTCGAGAGGGGCTAAAGTCTGCCCAGTGTGAGCTTCAAATAGTTAGGGAGGGGCTCATCACATCCCAGGGCGAGCTGCGGGATCTTCAAGTGGAGCTACGCGCGGCCAATGGTGACTTGAACGATAAGGAAACACAACTCGAAGCGGCCTGAAGTGAAGCTTCCGAGGTCAAGATGCTGCTAGAGACTGCTCGTCGTGAGTCCTCCGAAACCGCAAACTTGGCTGAACGGCTGAATGAGGAGTGTCACAGATTGCGCGCAGATCTTCATCAAGTAAGGCTTGCTGCTCGGGAGATGAGGTTATTAGACAACTGAGGACCAAGTCGATGCCTGGCCTCTAGTGGCCTGCCACCGTAAAGTCGCTCGCGTACCGGGATCCGGACTTCAACTGACTCCCACGCACAAAGAGGGCAAAGAGGAATCACTTTCTACGAACTATTCTCAAGATCCTAGTACTCCTGCTGAGGCCCATTCCCCATCCTCGGGTCGTCTCGCTTCCTTCGCCGATGTTCAACTCCCGCGCCATCTCTCGCTTGTTTGATGATATTTTATTTTTTTTTATCCACTGCTTTTCTTATCTGCCCGGGGCCTGAGACCTATGTAGCCCTCCTTCTAATAAATACTCATTTTTTTAAAGATTTGCGTTCTCACTGGGATATTTTTACTTTTCTCCTTGAACTATATAGCTCAATTGGTGGGTCCGAGAATCGTGCTCATCAAATCCAAGCCACGAGGCCTCGCCATATTTTGCTCGCTGGCCCGCCCAGGTTGTACGGTCGGGTGTAGATGGAGTCGGCCAAATTGGAGCCTTAGCCTTCGGCCGGGCCGTCTGCATGAGTTGACCCGTCTCCTGTACGCACGCCCCGCTTTGTACCGAGGTCGTCAATGCGAAGCATTTAATTTCCATCGGCTAACTCGTGTGAGTCGAACTGATTTCCTAGGGTCAGCGCTAATTCGCCGTAATGAGGTCACACGCGTAGTAGGTGGGTAGAGCTCGCCGATGCGAATGGTCATAGCCTCAGACGTTGTGAACCGAGGAAGAGCTCAAAGTGAACACTGAGTAGAGCTCGCCCAAGAACCTACGGGAAGAGCACGCCATCGAATAGTTGGCAGAGCTCATCCAAGTAAACTGATGGGAATAGCTCGTCAATGTGAAGAAGTTGAGTAGAGCTCGGCCCAAGCAAATCAATGGGAAGAGCTCACACAGAATAGCGAGTAGAGCTCGCCCAAGTAAACCGATGGGAAGAGCTCGCCAATGTGAATACCGGTAGAGCTCGCCCAAGTAAACTGGCGGTAGCAGCTCGGGCCAACGCGGAATAGCCGCGTGAGCCCGCCCATGTGAACCGCTAGGAAGAGCCGCTGCGAATCGAACTGATCCGACTCGTTAGCGCTGTGGTCTGCGGCCGAGCGGATCAATTGTCAAATTGAGCGCCGCGGCTCCATGCCGTACCTCGTGGCGCGATAAACAGCTATCTGGACTTGTTTAGGCAAATATGGCCCGCGCCGAGTGGGATCACCTCACAACCAGCAAATGTTCGCGCTGCGGGCCTTGGTATGATGCAAATGAGTTGATCCGACTTTGCGAGGCAAATAAGGGCCTCAGGCTGGTAGTGGATCACCACACCAGCTGCCCGGCCAGGGCCTGAGGCGATGGGGAAGCCCGAAAGTTGATCTCACTACAGGGGCCAGCGGCTCGCACCGAGCGTGATCACCTCGCCACCAGCAGCTGCACTCGGCGCCGTGGCCTTGGTGGCGATGTAGCCTGAGTTGATATGACTCGCGAGGCAAATGCGGGCTCAGGCCGAGCGGATCACTCACAACTGAAGGCGTGGCCCGGCGCCGTGGCCTTGGTAGCGATGTAGCCTGAGTTGATCTCGACTCGCGAGCGCCGTGGCCTCGTAAGGCGGGATCACCACAAATTGAGCCGCGTGGCTCCGGCGCTATGGCCTTCGTGGCGATGTAGCCCGAGCGGCCTAACTCTTGAGGCAACAGTACTGTATAGATGAGGTCATCAATGGTGGCGTTCCACGAGTGGCGATGTAGCCGAAGTGGCAATGTAGCCCGAGCCGGTCTAACTCCCGAGGCTGCGGGCCCGTGCGTATAGGATGAGCTCGCCAATGGCGTTCCAACGAGCGACGAGACAGAGGCCGAGCGGCAATGTACCGAGCTCTGCCTAACTTCGAGGCGCCATGGCCTTCGCGGCAGAGCTCACAATGGTGGCATTCCAACCTGAGTGGCGATGTAGGCCGAGTGGCAATGTAGCCCGAAACGGCCTAACTCCTACGCGCCGCCTATGCGTGAGTAGATGAGCTCGTCAATGGTGAGTCGCCGCTCGCTACACGTCCCGCTTGGGTTGACTGTCAGCAGGCGGCCATTCGACTTCGATTTCTTTGGAAAGGCGCGAACGCCTTTAATGCTGGGATTGATGGAGAATTTGGAACGCTCAGTGACCTTTGAGTGCTTTCGCCTTCTTATAAATGGTAGCTCAAGTATTAAATGAGTTCACGCTTTGAATACTTCGCTTCAGGGTACGTGAATCGAGTATGTGTGAGATGGAGTATCGAAGTCTGGTAGTCTTCACTGGGCATCCACATGGAGATTCTCCGGAGGGTCCCGCGAATTTCTTCTGTGGGAGTTGTGTTTTCCCTAGTCTCCCTTTGTGGGAGTCATGTTATTCCCAGCTTCGCAGGCTAGAATGCGCGTCCTGAGAGGGCGCGGTGCATCTCATACGTTTCTCTGCTTTTATTCTCTTCTTCCTCCTTTCTTCTTCCTCTCTTTCTCCTCTCCCTTCTTTTCTCTCCTTCTCCCTCTCCTTCTTTCTCATCTTTTCTCTTCCACATCATTCTCCCTTTTTTGTTTCTTCTGCATAAACTCCTTCCATCCCTTTTCTTCTTCTCATCTTTTCCACTTCTTTCCTTTCCTTCTCCTTCTTTTCATTCTATCTTTCTCCTTTGCTCCTCCTTTTTTTTTTTTCGTGGGAACTGCTTGTACTGAATGCTTTCAAGATGTAATCGATGACACTACCTGAGCTGTAAATTTAATGTAGTTCAATTGAAATAAAGAGAAGCTTTTCCTTTTCATGTATGTGAACCTTCTTATTATGCTTTTTTCTGATTTTCGTATATTTGACTCAGACAGATGTCTCGACAACGTAATCAACAAATACTCAAATTTCGCATCTAATAATTAACAAGGCTATATTACAAACCGACACTTATCAGGTAAAAACGCTTTAAGGTGTTCCCAGATTCCATGTGTGCCGTAAGATTTTTCCCTTCATTTTGAGTTCATACTGTCTCTGGTCCGACGACTGGGATAAGGATGTAAGGACCTTCCCAAATGGGCCTAGTTCTTCCATACCGATTCTTCCGCCGGCAGCTTTACACTAAGTCACCCTAGCATGTAGCTCCCGGCTTGACTTTTTTATTATAGTACCTTTGCCGCTTTCCTTGATAATTCCTCCACACGCTTGAGCTCCGCTCGCGCTTCATCTAGGAGTTCTAGTTTAGACGAAGGGCCTCGCCATTATACTCCTCCGATGCTAACTCGATCCTTCGAGACTTTATCTCACTTCCACAGGGCTACCGCCTCGCTGCCAGGCAAACGGGGTTTCCCGAAGTTGCCGACTCGTTGTCCCAGAGGCCCATAGTACCCTGCAGGTACTTCACCCAATTTCCCTTAAGGTCTTCCAACTTGGTCTTCAAGGCAAGCCTTAAGGGTTCTGACATAATGACTTCAGGCCTGTCCATTTGATCGCGGTAGCCGAGGACGGTAATAATTTTAATCGGTTCGGCACAAAATCTCTGAATTAGCGTTGTCAAACTCCAAGCTCTGTCCGATACCAGTGCCCGGATGCCAAACTCCCGCATACGATGGCTCGCCACACGAAATTATGTGATCTTCCTCGTCTCAGAATCAGGGCAAAGGCCTACTTCCGCCCACTTGGTGAAGTAACCCACTGCGACGATGGTGAATTTGTGACCGACTTTTACCAATGTAAGGTGGGTCCCTAATATGTCCAAACCATTGTTGGAAAGGCCAGGTATCAGGATCGATGTTAAGGGCTCAATGTGGAGGCGCGAGATCTCGCGTGGCTCCCGCGGCAGATCCCGCATTTCGACTAGGCTCCTTGCATCCTTGAGTATGGCTGGGCCGCAGATCCCCGCCTTAAGACTTTTCCCGCTAATGCCCGAGTCTCAAGCATGATTCCCCGTGATATACCCTCGTACCTCTCTCACACATACTGTGTCCTCTCTAGCGATGCATTTAAGGAAGGGTGTGAAAATCCGCCAGAGGCTTCCTTTATGATTAGTGAACCCGGTCGACCTCGTCCTTATTTACCGCCGGTCATCCGTAGGCCTCGCTCATTATAACTCCAAATGGGGTCCATCCAGCCTCGCATGGACTACCAAGTACCACCATGCTATAAGGATCGACAGAGGGTTCCGCCTGGGCATTCAACAGCGCCGACCGAAATCTCTCCTATGAGGCTGCGGCTAACTTTGCCAAGGCACCGGCCGGGAATTCTCCGTCCGGGGACATGTTTGACCCGAACCAACACAAATTTCTTTAATAAATCGCGACCTTTGGAGGCATAAGATCATCCTTCACTTTCAGCCTCGTATGTGTCTTCTATATTCATTCTGACCACCGCTGAGAGTCACCAGAGACCCCAACCGATCGAATTCCTCTAATGAATGGGCGAAGTTGAGGCTCGCATACCGGCCCATACTCTTGGCTTCAAGTATTAGATATGGAATCTAAATATGAGTGCATACTCAATATCTATTCCTTCTGGGGAGGTTAGGATAAGACCTGCTCCACTCCCTTGCACATTCGAGGCTCCATCTACAGAGAGTTTCCAAGTGGAGAGGTCAGTAGCCGCTTGGGCATCCCTAGCAGGTTCCGCTGATGTAAATTCCATGACGGTCGCCACCCGCCCTTTTATTGCTGCTGGGCCTCAGAATCGATATCGAACTCGCTCAAATTTATGGCCCACTCACCGGCCTCCGTCGAGTCTCCTAGCTTATGTAATACTTGCTTCATTGGGTACTCTCCTATTGGGATTTCTATAGTATGAGCTTGGAACATCGGGCAGCTTCCGAGCCGTGGTCACTGTGTAGAGCCAATTAATTTTTTCCATTCTTGGTACCTCTCCTTTGCTCCTCTAGAGCTCTACTATGCAATAAACCGGATGTCAATCATTTTATCTCCGACGAGGACAAGATCAAGTTGAAAAGTCCGATACGGCCAAGTATAGAGTGAGGAGCTCCTTCGACTGTATTTACTAGAATGTGTGAGGGGGAACTCAAGTATGTCTTCAATGTCGAGAATGCTTTCTTCACACTTTGAGTCCCATTGAAAGGCTTCGTAACTTGGAAGAAAGTACTGCATTTATCACTTGCCCCGATACCAACCGACTTTAAAGCTACGATCCTTCCATAGTCACTGACCTCCTTTATTCCCGGGATGGTGATGGTGATGCTCAGAGAACGCCTTTATTTTGTCCGGGGTTTGCCCCACCCCGTGGTTGACTATGAAACCCATAAATTTTCTTCCTACCGACACGCCCGGCGTACATCTGGGTCGGGTTCGGGCCTTCATATTGTAATCCCCAGATCCGGAACTTCTCCGAGAGACGAGCGACGGGAGATCTAATGTGGTGGATTTTACCAAAGATGTCGTTTCATTTATACTTCCATAGTTGCACCTATCTGTTTCTGGAACATCCGGTTTACTAATCTCTCGTAGGTCGCTCCTGCGTTATCGAGTCCAAAACTAGCATTACCCGATACAATAGGTTCTCGTGTTGTGATCAACGAGGTCTTTTTCTTGGTCATCGGGTCCATAGCCGACCGTTGTAAACTAAAATGCATCCATAAAATCGGTAGTTCAGCACCGCCGGTGGCATCCACTTATGAGGTCGATTCTTGGCAAAGGGAAGTCATTCTTCGCATGCTTTATTTAGCGTCGCTGAAGTTGATACGTAGCTGCCACTCTGCCATCGCTTTTGACGAGTACAACATTAGCCAACCACTCGGATATTCTACCTCTCCGACGCTTCGCTCGAGGGAGCTTGCTGACTTCGCTGATGGCTTTTGCCTTCGTGCGGCTCCCGCTTTTTCTTGACCGGTTTGAAGGATACATGCTCAATCTATGAGTGATTAATGTAGGGTCAATTCCTCCCATGTCCGCCCTCGCTTCCATGCGAAAACGCCTTTATTGCCTTAAAACCGAGTGAGGAGGTTTTGAGGCCTTCCGCCAGTTTGCCGATGTAGGCGAGATGTTCCCGGTCAAGCCACCCGATAATGGCCGAAGTTCCTCCGAGGCTCTGGTCGCAGAGCACCTCGTCGCGCATGTCAAGCTCGTCTACATTCACGTTGTCGACCGCTTCTTTGCCTACGGAGGTTGTGCAGCATTCCCCGCCACCTACCGATCTCCTCGGACCATCACTACCCATGCATGGCTGGGAATTTGATTATCGATACGCTGAGGATGTGTGACGCTCGATCCCGCCCGACTCGTTTGGCGAGTCCTAACTAGGTCCGGGCGTGATACGCATTCCATATACTATACTATATACTCAGACTTACTGGGACTTCCTGACCTCGTTTTTCTCGTAGCCGATCAGATCTATTGGTGCACAAACAATTTCAAGATAATAAAATCATTTGTACATATACAAAGGAACTACCACTGAGTGGTGTCTGCATCACAATTCTACATTATACAGAGTCCTATTTACCTATATGACGTGTAATTTCTATTAGCTGAAACACATCAGAGATTGCTAAGGAAATACTGGTGAGCACATATCTCCGAGTCGGCCTCGTGGCCGATGAATAACCATTTCTATCCTTACCTCACTTTCAGACTACACTGATTAACATCTGCAAGGCTTACGCTGGTGGAACATAAGCATGACAACCACCAATGGCAACCGGCCACAAGCTTATACATATGCATATTATTCATTCATACACATTTATATAATCTTCTTAATTACTTATCATCTCTACATTTCTATTGCATGTCAATCTTTCACAGATATCTTCTATGACTTTAGCCTATCTCTTATTCATATACTTTTACTATATTCCTATTTTTATTCTTTGCATATTCCTATACTTGTCATGTGTTTATCTTTTCACGCCATTATGTCTTTTCAATGTTCCTATTCTTTTTCTATGTTACATATCATGTCTTAGCCTTATACTCTTTTCATCTTTCGTTCTAAGGATTTATTGCATTCTTTATACTATTACTTATATCATATCATTCCTTATCTATCACAAATATTTCTAGTTTATTTTTCATTCCTGCTTATATCGTATAATTTTGATCTATTTCATCTTATTTCTCAGATCATGTTCCTTTGTAAGGTTCTTATGCTTTCATGTCTCGTATAATTTCATATAACCTATTCTTATACTATTCGCACGTTTATCTACATTCTTATACTTTTATATACAGCTCTTTCATATGTCTTTTACCTGCCTCAGTCTTTTCATGTTGTAAGTCATGTTCTATTCTATGTCTTCGACATATGTTATATCTATACTTTTATACATACATATTCATAATTGTACTATCGCGTACATTCATAGTTCTATCTATCATCTACTTCTATAGCTTCCATATACTTTCATTACTTTTCTTGTGTCTATATACTTATTTTCATATCAAGTTGTAATGTACTTTGTTCTTCAGAATCATTTGTATTTTCATCGCATAGCAAGGCTATGCTTCTCATATCAGTCATATCTTCTAAGTACATACCATTTCCTGGGTTTCATAGTCTGCAAATACCTTAGAAGTGATACGGAAACTATGTGTACTATTATTTACACTGTACGAAACAGTTGATTCGTCCTGCTAATTAAGGTATCACATCATATTTGGTGACAAAGGACCTATGTCATATGCCACTCCACTGGAAGGTACTATCACCGTACGGTGCGCTGATCTCTCGTCTATCAGGTGGACCCTTATGGCCACCCGATCCAAACGGATCTATATCATCGACCCAAACTGTGGCTCAATATCTGCCTATGAATATGTCGCAGCGATCAGATCTTCCTATAGCATGCTCTATCTATCCCCTCTACTGTAGTCCTAAGCAGATAATCAGCTTTATTACATTTTCTGTACATATCTCATAAGCATGAATAACTATTGTTATCATAATTGCTTATGGCTATATACTATCATCACTTTACTGTGATTAGTTCTCTATATATGTAGTTTCATATTTTGCCTCATATATATATAATACATGTATTCATATCTTCTTTTCTATCATTTAGTTTTGTCTATCATATTTCATGAATGCATCTATAACTCTTGTAATCATATATTCATATAGCTTTCTATATTCATATCTCTTATATCATTAATACATTTCATCATGATTTAGCTATCCTCATTTCTATAATCCTATCATGTAGGCTTTCACCATTCACATTTCTATATATATGTGCCTATCATTTATGCAATTGTTCTCATTCCTATGCTTTGTCATCTTTTGCTTATCTCTATCGTTCTTATCATTTATGTCTTTCTATCATGTGTTCCTAGCATGTTCCATCTTATTCCCTTCGATATGTCTATCATATAGTCATATCATATAATCCTATATTCATATCATTTACGTATTCCTATCATTTGTGTACTTTAGACTATCATATATATTATGATACATCCTATATTCATATCATATTCATATCATTTGACTTATACTCATCATATTCATGTTTTATGAACATATCTATACATATTGCATTTTCTATTTTTCTGTTTCATGACTCATTACATATAAGCACTTCATATACTTATGAAGTATGATGTCTATGAGTTCACACCTCATTCATATATTCTTATTCCTTTATGAATCTATAGTTTACTTAGGAATTGGAATCAACCAATCGATCATCCAAACTAAAGTTATGGCATTTCATGCAACTAGTCGGGTTTACCGATTACCCGCAGGACTGCTTTTGGTATTACTCAATTTTTCCGGGGCCTTAACTTAATATTTCAATACTATGTCCTTATAATCATTTAAATCTAAGGTGCTAAGGGTTCTATTCCAACTGGAATCACCCAATTCGGAGCACCGAAACTCAAGTTACGTCCGAAACAACTCGGACTATTCTATGATTAACAGGTGCAGGAAATGGGCTTGCACATAGCCCCACTTTGAGTGAATTTTTGGGCTATCTAGAGTCAGAATTTGGAGATACATATTAAATATGGTTTGTTCTCCTTGAAGTTTATTTTAAGTGGCCACTTGAATCACTCAAATCGGATAAGAAATGAGCAAGTTATGGCCAAAATACGAAAACTGGTCGAAACTGGGAACAGAGTAGCAGTTGTACCGGTAGAACCCTAAGTTCTACCGGTAGAACTTGGCCAAAAATGACCGTAATCGAGTTCTACCCACAAGTCTGTCCTACCGGTAGGAGTCCTCGAAAAGTGCCCACTGTGTGATTTCTCCCATTTTTCAAGCACTCTTCATCCCAAACCAAATCTATACTTCCAATCATTTCACACATCTTGTGACCTCAATTATACTCAAATCATCTTTCAATTCTTATCTTCTTTCAAACCTTCCATAAATCTCTCCTAATATATTCTAATATGGGTTACCACCCAAATACAATACCTCATAACAGATTTGTTAGGGTTTGTTCTAAACCCCAACTCAATTTCATAATTAAACCATGAATCCATCCACAAAGGAAGGATTCCATACTCATCTAGTGCCATGTGGGGTTTTACCCACCTTACTTGACATAAATTTTGGGTTAAGATGAAACCCTAGCAAAACCCTAGGTTTGGAGACACTAATAACTATACAATTGCATGGAAAACCATCCAAAGCTTTAAAACCCATGTAGTTCCATACCTTTGATCTTAGCTTGCTTGATCTCCTTCCTTTCTCTTCCTCTTCCTCTTCTTCTTCTCTCTTTCTCTTCCTCTTCTTCTTCTTCTCTCCTTCTCTTCTCTCCCTCTACGGTTCCCTTCAAAATGAGACCACGATCTTAACCATTTTAAGTTAAGGCCATGTTTGGCCTTCAACCAAAAATCCATTTTGGGTTTATTTTCTTTATTTGCCTTTAACCCCATAAATTCTCTATTTACATATCATTTTCATGATTTTAACATTAACCCCTAATCTTCACTTTTATGACCAATAGGTCTTTTTAAATAAATTACAAGATTGCCCTGTATCTTGTAAACTTTCCGGCCCTCGCTTTATTTTCCGAAAATTTCCATTTAGCTTTCTTTAATATACTCAAACAAGTCCAAAACTCGCGAGGGCATATTTTCGGGATGTTACAGATGGCTTTTATCAGACAGAGGGTCTCGCCTAGCAACATGTTATGCCGACGGCGCCAACGACAAGGAACCTTGCCGTTGTCGCCGCGCGGCTCACTTCAGTGGTGAGCACCCAGCTTGAATCGAGCCTAATGGTAATACCTTTTCTCCCGAAACCCCAGATGTGTGTTGATCAATTAGCTTTTCTCTCCCAATGCCCATTTTGTTGAAGGCCGGCTTAAATGATGTCACCAACTCCCGTTTATCAATTAAAAACCCGATGAACTGTTGTGTTGGCCACAATCGCGCGAATCACCAATGGGTCACACAGGCCGCATCCCTCCAGGTCCGAGTCGAGAAAGTGATGGTAGTAAAATGAAGTCACAGTTAGCCTTAGATACCGCTTGTATTTCCATTTATGCGATCCGATGCTACGCAGTGAGCCTTTCGAGCCGAACTTGATTCTCCTCCTCCTGCGAATCCTCCCGAGATCACGTGGATTTCTCCAAGGGGTTTTTGGTGCTGAGTCGTCATTTGCCGAAAGATCGCTGGCTGAGCTCTGTACCGGCTCGATTCCGGGCCCGACTTTCATTCGACTCGGGCTTGGTTCCCTGGAGATATGAAATGCCGGAGGTATCCGTGTTGTATTAAGTATTCTATTTCTCTCTTCGCTTGTAATTGTCCGTATGATGCCCGTAGTCCTATGGAAATCGCAGGTTGATTTAGTGTTGTCCTTTGTATGGATCCGACCATCCGGAGTTTGGCCATCTCGTGAACTGCCTGCTGCACTTCCGCGAACCACGACAATCGGTGGCTATTAGGGGAGGAAGCTCGAGGCGAGTAACGCTAGTCAGTTTCGGGATTGTGGTGGCCTGCATACTTAAGATTCCCCGCTTTTAGGGGATCGTTCTTGATCTTCACTTGGGGATTTCTCCTGGTCGTCTTATCTTTTAGGGCTTCGTCCTCGCCATTTTTCTGTCATACCTCTCTATTTACGGGTGGAAGAGCTCTCCCTCTTGGATATGAGGGCTTCCTCGCCGTTTATATATTTCTCCGCTTTGGCGAGTACCTCGGCCATGCTTGCTTGGGGGTTCTTCGAGATGGAAAACATCAGATCCTTTGACTGCACTCCTAACCCTGCAATGAATGCTGTGATGGCGAATTTTTCATCGGGTACGTCTATCTTCAGGGACTCGGCGTTGAATCTTTGCACGTATGACTTCAGGCTTTCCTGCGAGCCCTGCTTGACGGTCAATAGATGGTAACTCGGCTTCCTGTACGTCCTGGCTCCGATGAAGTGGGAGACGAACGCAATGGATAGTTCTTTGAATGAAGAGATCGATGAAGCGGATCTATTAAACTGTGCTAAGGTCAGGGCCTTTAGTAGTGGCAAAAGCCCGCACCGTATAGGGTCTTGATACCCATGCAACTCCATTTGATTCTTGTAAGTATTGAGATGGTCGACGGGATCTTTTTGGTCCATCGAAAAGTTTCCACTTGTGGCATTCTTGAATTTTGGCCGAAGCGGGAGGAAGTAACACCGACCGTGAAGGTGATTCCGCCTTGTTGTACCAAGGCATCCATCATAGTGTCCGGGCGCGTCCCCAACCACTTCCTTCACACGGCCGAGCCTCGCTGGAAGACTCCCGAACCTCTCGCTCCCATGATTGCTCTCTCCGTCCCGTGGGGGATGATGTGGTTCTTCGTTCTCGACATGTCCTCCGGCATTGCTTCGCTTTCTTCCTCCGCGGGCTAATCAGGTCCATGCCCTTCTAGTCGGACCGACTCGCTTCGCTTCACCTCGGGAATGCCATGACTGTCAGTTCTTCGCGGGGGAATGTTATGACCTTCCCGGTCTCGGCGTTCCTCAGGATGCCGTGATCCGTCTCGGTAAGCTGGTTCAAACTCTTCTATCAGGCGCTGTCGACGAGGCGAGTGCTTCCACTTCGTTCGTATCACCGCATTGCTTCTACCGGCCCCAGAGGCCTACGGTTCGTGACGCTCGGTGGATCCCCGCATCCTTGAGATTAGCGCGTTCGCCAGGTTCCTAGCTGTCGATATTCCATCGCGAATCGAAATCGCTATATTTATAAAGGAACCGCCATCTACGTATTCGCTTAACCGATGATGCTTTTTTCGAACCCGAATCGCCGAAAGCGGTGGGGTCGCTGGGCTGACCTCGGTTATAGGGCGATGCAAAGGCCCGATCAGTCTGGGTCGAAATATGACTGCTGCAATACCGATCTGCAAACCTTGGTCGTAGCACTCCTCTGCAAAAACAAGGAAGAAGGGGGGTCGGCGAGGGCTGTGCCCGTGGCCGCTCCGATGCTTAAGTCAGTTTCTTTCTGAGAGAAGAGAAAAACTGCTTATATTGCTTAGTATCGGCGTCTAAGAGTGTGTACCTTTCACCGATGGGGTGGTCATGTATTTATAGTAGATGCTCAACCAGTTGGATTGTGATTAGGACTCGCTCCCATTGGTTGGGATTTTCTTGTTACCCATATCGATTTGTAATGAATTTAGAAAAGAACGCTTTATCTCGATAATCTTCCTTCCTTATTGGGCGCATCCAACTGCGATGATCTTTATTATTTTCTTTCCTATTGATAAGATTTGATTGACTGGTAGATGACGTCTTGTTGTGGGTTATTCCATTTTCCGTGATTGGCAAACTCAATCTGACTTGCTTGGTATGGACCTTCGAATTTGTCCAAGATCGTGATGGCTCACGGCCGGCCTACGGCTAGTACCGAGGGGCCAGAGCATTGCATTGGATGCGCCGCTTCTTTGGGCTTGACGAGTGGGCCTTTGAATCCTTATTTTTCAACCCTATCAATTAAAAATGTTTCAAATAAACATACTTTCAAAGATGCTCTTAAACTTTATTTGTCAACATTTTTAAGATCACTCTTCATATAAAAAGTGTTCTTAAATATGATAAAACTTTTAAACACTTTAGGAACGAAAGGATGTGAAGGAAGGGTTACGGGAGATTCTGAGCTCGAATTCTTATAAGAACATAATGAACGTAACATGTAAATGTAAAGTGAATAGAAATAAATAAAAAATAAAAAATAAAAATAAAAATTCACCCAACGCACTTCCAATAAAAACACTAGCAAACTCATCAACTCTCGATCAGCCTAAAATATATGCACCTGATATCTAAAAATGTGATGAAAATGAAAATACCTACGCTTAGCACTAGTTTTGAAACATGTTTCTAAATATTAAAATCCAAAAATGAATATGATATAAATGAGAATTATAATTTTGGTATTTATCTGATAAAAAAGTAAAAATAAAAATAAAATAATCGTATGCATGTATAAAAATACTTAACAATATTTTAAAAGCAGTTTCTCCAAATATTCTAAAAAAATAATTAAATGGCTTTAAGAAAACAAGCTGTCTTAAAATAAATTATTTCTTACTAAAAATTTGTAAGATGTGTTTTTTTTTTTTTTTTTTTTGAGTTTCTATTTATTTTAAACAACAAAATAAAAGTATCCCCAAGAATAGTTTGGAACAGACCATTGATCTTCTTTTTTTTCTTTTTTTTTGCAATCAATAATATCACAAAATAAATAAAACGGGATCAAATACTCAAATTGGAGAGAACTCAAACCTATGACCCTCCTACCATATCGTCAAAGCAAGCTTTGATAGATCAATTCTCCAAAAACTTAAATTTATAAGATTTTGATTTAATATAAATATCATCTTTCATATAACTTAAAGCTAACCAGCCAAACTCAAGTCTTCTATCCAGAGCCAAATGCAACAAAACCAATTTCAAGTTTCAAAATCCAACAAAAGAGTTAAGAAAATGAATTAAAAAAATAAATAAAACAAAGCAATACAATACAATTTAATTTTTGTGGAAAAATAAAACGTAATACGAGGGTTATGATTTCATTCATATGCCATCCAATTTTTTTTGGACTATCTCCCTCTTTTTTGGGTGAATTTTCTTTGGATTTCACACCCCCATATTTTTGGTGAATCCTCCTTAGACTAGTCTTTGAGTGCCCTTTTCATGATGATAAGTTGGTAATAATGGAAAATGAAGACCATTTAATAATAAAATGATACTTGTGTGGAGCACCACAATCTCTTTTTTTTTTAATATAAAAATAATATTATTAATTTAAACTATAAATATATCGACAGAAAGATATAATCAAAATCGCTAAAAAACATAAAGGATGGAACATCCAAGTTAATAGCATAATGAATCGAGTCAAAGCTCATACATTTGATAGTTGAGCCTATACATTTAATATTTCGATTGTGACTAGAATACTTATGACTCTAGTTTTGCATCATATTTATGACCATTGATTTGATATTTTGTCTATGATCATATATATTTTGCTAGTCTGAATCAACTAAACACAAATAAACGATGCACCACCACGACGAAAACTGCAACATTGTACTGAAACTACACAACTACCCGCCGCATCAAGACAACAATCACATACACACCAAGGTGACGACTAAAAAAAAAGTGTGAAATAATCAATTTATTGAGAAAGAAAAAATGGAAAGACGGCTAAGAATGACAAAAAAATCACTCCGCAAAGAAAAAGTTGAGAGAAAATTATTCTAGGGTTTTTGAGATATTTAAGACGTTTCTTTAAAAGTTATCCACTCCGCAAAGAAAAAGTTGAGAGAAAATGATGTTAGGGTTTTTGAGATATTTAAGATGTTTCTTTAAAAGTTATCACAACAATCTCTTAATCCCCACTTACATGGAACTAATTTACAAGTAATTTTCAAATTTTGTTAACTTATTATTTTTAAACATCCGTCACTTTCTACTCATGGCTATTTTTTCTTTCTGCTCTATTAAAGGTTAATTCTAAATTTTATTTATTTTTCTTAAATCATCCTCTTATACAACCCTACTTCTAAATTATTTAAATTTATTCAACTGGTAGTAATCCATGAGTACTCTTGAACTCCCCCAACACACCCATATATACACCCCACATTGTGTATCTGTTTCTAAAAAGGAAATGATATTTTAAAAAATGGAAAATTAGGTATTAAAATCCTAAACTATCATGACTTTTGCATTTCTGGGAATCATGAACAAAGTTATTTTTTTTTTAAATATAACAACTTTCATGAATTTTGTTTTTATATCCAAAAAGACTCTAAACCTCTATCATGTCCAACGTGGCACGACGAAACCATGTCGTTTTGATGTTAGAACTACAATTAAAATAAAATTTGGGATATAAAAACAAAATTCATGAAAGTTGTTATATTTAAAAAGTAAACTTTTTCGTAATTTAGAAACCCCGGAAAATCCAGATTTTTGAGAATGGTAGAACAAAGAAAAAATCCCGTAAAAACTGCACTTTTCTAGATCTCGACGATCTAAACGGACTCCACCGTTGGAATCGTCTCGCATAATCTCTGAAGCCACATGACGACTTCATTTAATTCCGAGACTGAATTTCACAAGTAAAAGCACCAGAGTAGTGCAGGACCTTGGTGCATTTGAGGGTTTCCGAGATGAGACACATGTCAAGATGTGAAAGTCAAACAATGATTCAAGTACGGGCTATAGGTGACAAGTGGCATCATGTAATCAAGGGAAACTACAGTAGATGGATAAGAGGATATGAAAATCCCAAGAGCCAATGAAAATTTGGACATGTGACAAGTGAGAGGACAAGCTCATACGGCCTATCTTGACCAAACTCGTGACGCCTAAACCCGGTGTCCGCTGACTACCCGTCAACTCATGAAATCTACATGTCTCATGTTACGAGACCCATACATGTAAAATATGGCCAATTTGTACCACACATCCTACTCATAAAATGTATATTTTATACAAAAATGATTTAATTACAATTTGTTTATTAATTTATGCAAAAAATTCAGGGTCTCTGTCTTAATTTTGTGGTACAAAGATGTTTATCTTGGTCGCTTTCTTCCTCTTTAAGGTCCCTGACAAGGGCCCCATCCCCAAGTGCGCCTTCTAAGACCTGAAAAGGGGTCCTACGACGGTGAGCAATGCCCAAAGAGTGGAATCTCCCTACTTACATCTCAATCTAAGTGCAATGCAATGCACACTCTGAACCTTCAACACATGCTAATATATCACTCATGCATATATTAACATAATTAATTCATATAAATCATGTTATTCAATTTACAACAATAACATAAGATTAGCTCACATGGCAGAGCAGATAATCCGACGCTTCATCTTGAACTCACTTCTAATAAAATTACAATCAAGATGTTATTCACTCATGGCAATAACACAACATCACAATAAATCATGCAAACAGATCTGCCCAAACTAATTTAGGGATTTCTTCAGTTGGTCCAAATCTTTTGGAACCGAAACCACAGTCATCCAAGCCTCAACAAATCCCTATCCATTACATGGCCCTTAAAGAAAAAGCAGCTAAGCAGAGAAAACTCACCTTTTCCGGAGTTTGTCGAAACTCCCAAAAACTGGTACTCACGTGTAGTCCTTGCCGTGGGAGCAACTCCGCTTGCCTGTCTGAGCTCACATCCGATCGCGAAAATTCCCAGAGAGCAAAGCTTCTCTCCCAAAAATCCCACACTTTTCTCTCTCCGGTTTGCTCTTTCCTCCCCTTCCCTCTCCCAATCCATTTGTCAAGATTGAGACAAGAGACTTGTCCAAACGCCTGCACGCTTCAAATTCCTATTGGTTGAGAGGATTACACCTTATCCTCATCCATCTACCTTGAGATTTCCCTCTAATGGCATGATGCCATGTGTCAAATGTGAGCCCCACTTGAGCTCAATGTTTGACTCTCCCATAGCTTGACACGTGGCGCCTCTTGGGCCACTCATAAAGTGCCAAGTGTCCCATTAATTCTCTACGTGCCTCTCGAAAAACGGAAATTCGATCATCCCCGATCGATAAAATTCGACGTGTAGTTAGGATTTCAAGAGACATTCCAACGGTGAAGTCCGTTTGGCCATCCGAGATCTAGAAAATTGATTTCAACCGAAATTACCATTTTATCCTTCCTTAGAAAACATGGATTTTCCGGGTCTCACAAACAAGTGGATGGGAGAAAAGAAAAAGAACATAAAAGAAAAAGGAAGAAGAAAAATAGAGCTTTAGATAGAGACTCCACCTCTCTGCTCGACGATCGGACCGGGCGGTTTCCGGCGCAGCAAGAGGAAGATTTCAACCTCACGTGCAAGGCTTCTACATAGAGACTGATGGGGAGTTTTGAAAACTCCAAGAGGTAGGGGTTTTTCTCCTACTTGGTTTTATCCTTGTCTAAGGGCTATTCAAATGGCAAGTGCATTGCAATGAGTCTGAAAGGGTTATAGGAACTGGCCCCAAGACTTCGGACAACAGGTGCTAGAGTTTTCGGACTATTTACTGACAGCTCCAAGACTGATTTGTGGGACTAACTAATTTTCCTTGTGTGCCATTTTATGTGTTAGAGTTAAAATGAATGAAGGTGTGGTTGTCTTGTCCTACGGGGAAAGTTTGGTTGTGTTTTGAACCATGGGAAGCTGCCATATTGTGGTAGTACACATTAATCAGACTTTAGAACTGGTTTTTGGATAGGAAATAAAGGGAGTTTGGTAGTGAGTCCTTCAGGTAAATTGTAGCCACATTACTGAACTTGATGTTAGGCTTTTGAATTTCTCAAATCGGACCTCTGTAGCATAAGTTACGGTCCATTTACCATAACAGTCTAGTTAAAGGGTTGAGCCCTGCTGATAGGCTGCCCGATGGGTTCACTCTGATGGGGTCACCTGGAGGTTCAGCCAGCCCCGATGGGTCACTCCCGATGGGTTCACTCGATGGGTTCCGTCCGACTAGGATCATGCATGACCTCAAACTTCTGGTTATCATACCTCTTCGTCCGAATCTATCATTTCAGACTTTGGAAATCCCATTGAGTCAAGATTGCAGCCATGTTCCTGTGGAGGACATTGGGTAATCAGGCCGGTTAGTTCCGTCCGGTTAGTGCTGGTTGGTTAGGCTAGCCTGCAGGGCCACGCAAATATGTGTGGCTCCAACTCTAAGGTCATAACCTCCTCACCGAATTCATTATGGTGTTCTCGACTCTATGGAAAGCCCATTGAGTCAAGATTGCAGTCATGTTCTTTTGGAGGACATTGGGTAATCGGGCCGCTTAGTTGGTTTGGTGTGGCCAGCCCGTAGGGCTGCCTAGTCATAAACCTTCAACTGAAGATCATAACTTCCTCATCCGACTTTGATTCAGTGTTCCTTACTCCCATGGAAATCCCATTGAGTCAAGATTGAAGCCATGTTCCTTTGGATGACATTGGGTAATCAGGCCAGTTAGTGCCGGCCGGTTAGTGCTGGTTGGTTAATCTAGCCAGGTAGGGCTACCTAGTCATGTGTGACCTCCTACTTCGAAAGGTCATAACTTCCTCGTCCGAATTCCGATTCGGGTGTTCTTAGACTCTATAGAAAGCTCATTGAGTCAAGATTTCATCCATGTCCCTGTGGAGGACATTGGGCAATCGGGCCTGTTAGTTCGGGCCTGTTAGTCCTGGGCCGGTTAGCTCAAGGTAGGTTAATAGTAGGGCTGCCTATTCATGTGTGACCTCCAACTTCGAAAGGTCATAACTTCTTCGTCCGAATTCCGATTCGGGTGTTCTTGGACTCTACGGAAAGCCCATTGAGTCAAGATTCCAGATAGGTTCCTTTGGGGGCATTGGGTGATCATAACCTTGCTGTAACTGATGTTTTGCAATCGAGGTTCAGGTTGTTACCAGTGGTCAAAGTGAATATCGTTTTAACATGACTCATTGCATGGCATGTGGTAAATACAGAGGTTGTTATATGGTATATTTTAACTAGAAACTAAGTTTCTAGGGTTTTGCGGTTGTTTGATGTTGTATGGATGATTGGAACCTAACTGTCTATGATTGTGAAGGGTCGGGAGGTACCCTGCCGGATAGTCCAAGATTAGGACTATTGGCATATATATCAGTTGTATGAATAATATAGCAGGAATATGACATGTTAATGTATGTTGTATGATGTATTAACATGGGTTGTGCATGGAAGAGAATTATATGTATCAATTATACTTATCCATGGTATGCTGAATCATTGCATGTGCACTTAGGTAAGAGTAACCCATGAGGAAAATTCCATGCGGGCACAAGCCACCCCGTCGTGGACCCCTTTCAGTACGAGACAGTATTGTAGACGACGCCCTTAGAGACCGAGATTATGGGACGCAATTGAGACCGTAGAGGCGAAGAAATGGCCAAACTGGCCTTATTTCCGTATTTTGTAAATTCTAGAAAGACGATCCAATTTTGTGTAAATTGCAATTAAATACAATTATAAATTAACTCTTTTTTGTATAAAATATACATTTTTGAGTATGGATGTATGGGTCAATGTGGCCATTTTTACTCATGTATAGGTCTCTTATGATGGAGACAAAGGTATTACTGCTGGTCAGACACGTCAACCCGGGACACCTGGATTCGGGGGCGCGCCGTGATTTAAATACAAAAATTGCGAAAGTTCAGCATTTTACTTACTAATTTTCCTTTAAATGATGTTTGATTAAAAGGGATGAAAAATATTTCATTTTTATAAATATAACTCCTCTCTTAGTTTTTAACTCCAAAACTATTTTATTTTTTATATTTTTATTATTTACATAGACATTTAAAAAACAAGACAATAAAAAAAAAACTATTTTTTAAAGAAAAACAAGGATGTTTCTATTATTTTGTCAAAAAATCCATATTTATAAAAATTTAGAAATAGAATATTAGATTTATAAATTGGGATGATTTTATCTTTTTATCCAATAAATTTTATTAGTATAGACTAACAAAATATATTTAGTTAAATACATTATTTGAAAAAATGAAAATTCATTTTATTTTTCATGAGATTACTTTTAGTTACTATACTATATATATATATATATATATATATATATATATATATATATATATATATATATATATATATATATATATATATATATATATATATATATTTACATAGAAATCCTTATAGAAAAAAAAACATGGGTAGGGAAAAAAGCTTTGCTATGAATTTGAGAATAATTATAGAGTACAACCTAATGGAGAATAAACCCTAATATGTTGATATGATCTCTTGGCTTAGACACCTTTCGGGTTAGACAGATCTCTCGGCTATGACAACAGATCTCTATTCTTTTCTCAACTTTTTCTTTTCAAAAATGTCGTACTACAAACCTTCGAGTCGGACATAAGTCCAAAACCATTTACAAATCAATATATATATAATATTACAAGAAATGTAGTGGAGTTGGGAGACAAAGATTTAAAATCATTGGGGCCTGTGCAACAAATAAACTTTTATATGGTTAAAGGGAAGTGCTTTAACTTGGAAATGCTTCCAAAGTGATGTTGGATTTTGTACTTTTTTTAGTTTTAATGAAGCAAAAGTGGAAATTTAAAATAATGGCAAAAACAGATGAAGACATATACTTTGAAGATTGAGAGGTGTTAGCATGTATTTTGAGAAGCTTAATGACAAAAACCGTAAGATTTTCCCACATGCATGCATGAATTTTCTTGTCTTCTTATTTACATCTTTGTGCTTATACTTCTTTTGTGACATGGAATCCCTTCACTTATAGCAGGAAAAGGGTGATGCACTCCACCACCATTTCATGTTCATGTATTAAAATTAGGGCTTAGCTCTTGCAAAAAAATCCTAAACATCTCACCCTTACACCATCAAATTTAAGATGAGATTGATGGAAAAATAATATATATGGGCCCATATATGTTATTAAGTGCTATTATATAGATTTACCCAAAATAACGATGATCTAATTAATGTTAAATAATGAGTTGAAGCATATAATAAAGTATGGTAAGTATTGTATGATACTATATAGTAAATTCTTTATTCTTAATTTTATGATGACTTAAACTCGAATATTACTAATTAAATTTTTCATGGTTATGATTCTATATATACGTATTATTTTGTTATTTCTAAGCATCTCATCATCGGAGAGAAACATAAAGGAATCTCATATATACGTATTAAAAATATCCAAAACCCACAATTTTCAACAACCTATGGATCGGTGTATGTTTTCGTATTTATTGTAATATTATAATTTAATATATTTTTACAGATCTTGAAACTATTTTGCTTGGATTAGAAACTTTATGAATGTTGTTGTTCATGGATAGATGAGATCAATTTTTTAATCCAATGATTTTACATATATTATTAGGTTATCAATTTGTTCAAAACTTTTAAATTGTTTATTAATAGTGGATCGATCAAGTTAAAATAGATTAAAAAAGACATTATATCTCGATTATAAGAATAATTTCATCCATATCTTATTAGATATTGATTAAATATCAATGTTTTAAAATTCAGACATAACAAGTTAGTTTGATTGATGAAACTATCAATCGATGACTTTTTCAATCTGATCTAACCCCGAATTATAAACCAATAACTTTTTTCATACCGGTCATATTCTTAAAACATAGCTAAATACAATTTAACTTTGAACGAGAATTCATAGTTTCTGAATGGAGCCCACTGGATCTTTTAGATTGCGTAAAAAACTCATATTTTAACTTTTTTATTCAATTAAAAATAACAGTAAATGAGTTAAAAGTTCAAAAAGAAACAATTTGTGAAAGCAAATTGTATTCTATAGACAAAAATTCTAAAATTCGTTAAAAAAGAAAAAAAATGTAAAAATATTTCTTGGAAAATCACAGATCAAAGACTTATCTAAGAAGTACTATAAGTGATTTTTAAATTTTTCTAAATATTATTTTTAAATGTTTCAAACGTCTAGCTTGCTAAAAGTGTTAGAAATACTCTAAAATAAATTCTTATTAACTATTCATTTAAAATTTTGTTTAAAAAAAAAACTATTCATTTAAAATTTCATCAAATCTTTCCTTTATTCCGGGAGAGGAGGAGAGCAAAATCTAACAAATGAGAAAAGTAGAGAATAATTTAAAAATATATATAAACTAATGATGACCAAATACTCAATCCAAATATTAAAGAAGGCCAATGAAATTAGCCTCATCGATCATCATGATGATGGAGGAAAATCTCAAAAAATAATATTATAACAAATCAAGATATTGAAATATATAAAAGTAATATCAAATTAAATTATTATGTCAATTCACTTCAATACAAAGGGTGACACACTGACACCTCAATGACATGGAAACCTTAAACCATAGAAGTGGGTCACAACTTTATGTCCCACTCAAATAATTAATAAATTACCCCTACTTTTTGGATCTTGATCATTGTAATTATCCCATCACCTTGATCATAAATAAAATAAATAATTTAGGCCCGGTTGTTTATCATTTTTTAAAACTGTCTTTGTTTTGAAACACACGGAGAAGAAAAACATAGAAAACATATATGGTTCCCAGTTTTTTTGTTTCAAAAAACATATATAACATAAAAAAAATACTAAATTTAAATAATAAGAACAGTTTTCAAAGGTCTTTATTGGTTCTTATTTTTTAAACTCAAGTATTGAACGGTCTTTAAAACAAAAACATGATTTGCTTTAAAACTATTCATGTTCTGAATTTAGTGTTTTTATATTTTATGTTTTTTCTAAAATAAAAAAAATAGAAACCAAACGTTGTTTTTTATATTTTTTTTGTTTTTCAGAACACTAAACGGTTCTCAAAAAAAGTAAATAAACAAACTCAAATTTGTGTTTTCTGTGTTTTAAAAAATTGTTCTAAAAAATAGTTTTCTAAAACAAAAACCAAACATATCCTTAATGTAAATTTTCGGTGTAGAATTTAGAATGTTTGGGTAGAGAGAAAACAAGAAAAGGAAAAAAGTGGATAACAGATGGAAAGAGAATGGGAAATGTACAACACGAGAAAATGAAAGTCCCAAATTCCAAAGTGATAACAATAAACTTCTAAAGCGGATCATCGAAGTACTGTGACATTCAAAGAAGAAGGCAAAGGATTAGTCTTGGAACTTTTATTTCTTTAGGGTGACTTTGAGAACTACTATTCACTGCTATCATACTAGGAGGTGCTTATTTTATTTATTTTATTTTATTTTTTATTTTACTTTAAATTATTTGTTTATTTGGTTGTTTTGAGAATATGTTTTTCCTGCTGGTTCCTCCAACCTTCCCTTGGTTCAAAAACACCCTAGTCAAGGCATCAAGTTTCCCTTCCCTTATTTTAGAGAGTTTTTTTTTCCCCATTTTTTCCCTATATCAAATCTTGGGATTAGAATTTAATTTTGGATTAAAGATTTCATAGGAGTGTATAATACAATTTTTTATATAAAAAATATTGTATTGATTAATACAATAGCTTTGTTTGTTGGTTTTTTTTTTTATATGATTTGTATGTTTTTTGTTATATTCGGTTTATAATATGCTTTTTGTTTAAATATTGATCAAGAAGAAAAGGATATGATATTTCTTATTATGGTTAAATTTATACACGAGGAATGATTCAGTCCATAGAATAGTAAGAAAGAAAAAAGAATGTAAAAAAATGATTATTTTTATATCTGATTATTTTATAGTAAACATCAAAGAAATTAACTACAATTAAAATTAGTTGAAAATTTTTATACTTTTAAATTATTTTATTTTTATATCAATGAATCACATAAGTAAAATGGGTTTGAAATAAGAAATAAAAAAATTTATTAGTTTCAAAAAAGAAATAAAAAAATTATTAGATTTTTTTTTATCTTTTCCTTTTTTCTACTTTTTGGTTGTATTTGGCTTTAGAAATTATTAAGCAAAGAAAAATGAGGTTTCATATTTTACTGTTCCATAAAAATTTAAATATAATTAAATTAATTAAAACTTATACATTTATAAATTATTTATCTTTTACATTATAATTATAATAAATATTATAAGTTTGAAGTAATAAATAAAATACTTTTATTAATTTTCTTTTTCTTTCATAAATTTTTTCTCTATTTTTCCTTTATATTTTTCCTAAAATTTTTTACCAAGCAAAGGGGAAAGCTATTTGTCCATCATTAAAAAAAACTATTCTTTTTATTTTAAAAAATCCATTTTTATAAGACTTTTCTAAAAGAAAGTGCATGGTAAAGAATGAATTATTATTATTATTATTATTCCATGGTTTTTTATACATTCAAGAAAAATAAAATAAGGTTATTGTGTCATAAAGTTGTTATTTTCTCTAATTATAGGTTTAGAAAATTAAAAAAGAATAATTAATACCATGATCCCTATTTATTGTAGTGCTGCTGTCTGTAGACTGAAACTTTTGACCTCATTGTAGAGAGCAGTAGGTGGAGCTACCTCTGCTTTGCTTTATTTTCAATCACTAATAGAAGAACACCCTTTTTCCTTTTCTTTTCCTTTTTTTCTTTCTTTTTTTTTTCCTTTTTTCAAATTATTTTATTTTTCTTCCTTTTCCCACCAACCATAAGAATTGGACCATCTTGGGTTTTTTCTTTATTTTCCTTCCTTTTTCGACCAAATTTATGGTGGAGAGGACCATTCATCTGCCCCTTTAGGTTGCCCATCACCTAGCCATCTTTTGGAAGGAAGCCCTCTTGGGGTCATTTCAAATTTTAATCTATTCCTATAAATTTCTTTTTTTTGAAAGATTCCTATATACTTTCTTAACCCCAACAAATTTATTACACCCTGCAATTATTGAAATTTCAAAAATAAATAAATTAAGGCCTAAAAATATTGGGAAAAGGAAAATGTTATAAAAAAAATTGTTTTTGTTCATCATATCTAGCTCAGTAAAAACGCTTCACCCTTAAAAAACATACATAAGTGTATAAGAAAATATTATGAATCACGAAAATAGCAATCTTTTTTTCATTAATTTTTTTATGGTTAACCAAATAAGGGAACTTAAATTCCTTTTTTTTTAGTTCTATTCACTTTGCATAATATGTAGTACTCTTTTTTTTTACAACTAAATATTTTAGTTACAATGTAGTAAATTGTCCCCAATGGAACTCAAACCCGAAACCTCTCCCCTTCCTAAGTATCCTCACTTTTAAAATGTCAGCTCTCTACCATATGAGCTATAGACATGATGAGTTTCACATGTAGTTCCATTCCCTTACAAGGATTCATGTAAAACCAGAAAAAAATTCAATTTTTCTCAAAATGGTAAACGGTAATTTCAGCTTTGAACCGAATTTCTAAATCTCGGATGACGAACGAACTTCACTGGCAAATTCGCCTCGTGAAATTCCACTACCTCGTTGAATTTCGTTTGATTCAAGACATTCGCACTCACGCTTTCGCGAGGCACCGAAGGCTCCCAGACACATGACATGATCATTCTGATGCCACATATACCCCAGAGAGTGACACTTGGCATGAACCATGTAGTGCACTCTGTGTGGAGGAAAAAGAAAGGAAAATAAGAAAATAAGGAAAATGTGAGGATGACAAGGCAAGAGCAGTGATAAGTTTCACTTTGATCAATCCGTGTATGAGAATCAAAAGGGAGAAGGAGGAAAAGGAAAATGGAGAAAAAGAGGGGAAGAAAACGGATAGAGAGAGGAAGAAAAAGGGAGAAAAGAAAATGGGGATTTTCCTGGCGTTCCGATGGTCGAAACTTGACGATCCGAGAATTAAAGTCTTTCCACACAATGAAAACTACGCATGGGTACCAAAATATGGGAGTTTCGTCAAACTTCAAGAGGTAGAGAATTTTCCTACTTGAATTATTTTTATCCTAAAAGTCATTTAATGGCATAGGTTTTCTTCGAGGTCGTGACTGATCGTGTGATTTAGTCACAAGATTTTGTGGATATTAGAAAATCTTTGGAACTGTCTCTAATAAATTCCTGTGACTGTGTTGATTTATTTTGATCCTGGATCGATGTCTTTTGCTTTGTTGTGTGCTTTGGTATCACAGTGATTCGGTGATGAATGGAAACAAAAATGGTTCATAGTCGTGAAGGGACCGAGAGGTGTTCTATTTTTATGGGTCTGAAATTTGGGCCATTTTGCGTATTATTGTTTGATTGAATAACATGTTGTGTGTGAAAAGATCATATTGATATATGCTCATTTGATGGATATAAATTATATGAAAAAAAAAATATAATTATCCATGTTTTGGTAATGTTGCATATAGCTCTTATTATGCATATAACATAACATAGCATGAAATGACATATCTGCATTTCATATGCACGTATCGCGTTGAGTCAAAGTGTGTATGCACAGAATAGATATTCACCATTCTTAGAAGGTGGTGAACTCAAAATGGACAAACTACCCAAAAAATCTGAGATTCACGTTGTATGATTATGAAAAAAAAAAATAATAAATAAACATGTGTGTTTGGGCAAAGAAGATGGGGCAGATCCTCTGTAGTGGTTATCCAAATTTTATTCTTGTTAGAGATATGTATCTAACGATGAAAGTTCGCAAAGTGTCGAAGGCATGGTTCACTGGCAGGAGACCCTTAAATCTTACACCACAAAAACACAATTTTGACTGTAAAAACAAGTGAATATCTAAATCTATCCACTGGATTTTGACTTATAAACAAAGCTGGTTTTGGGAGAAAAAGGTCATTGGGTAAAACACCAATGACGGGGTTTCACACTTGGTATTGCATGCAGAGTCAATCGAGACTTAAAGCATGCATGAGTCTAATCTCATGCATGACATGAAAAAGTGTTCCATGTAGGATTGCATTTTCATGTGAATGTGTATGATGTATGTGTGTCATTGCATGCGTATTTGTGGGAGTAAATTTGTAGAATAATTTTTCTCGCTAGTACTGCTCGACCACATGGGAAAATATTTCGTGCATGGTGTACACAGGAGCCAAACAAGCCCAATGTATTAATTGTGAAAGCAAGGTGTATGTGGCCTATTCATGTGTTTTGTAAATTCTTACTGAATATTTAGTTTCTTGTTGATGTAAATAATAAGTTTTGTAATAAAACTTAGTTTTGGACTTTGCTCTATGTAGTGCGTACAATTTCCATATTTTAAAACTGGCCTGAAGAGTACAAAGGCAAGAGTATTGAAATTAATGTATTTAGAGAAATTTGGAAGGTAAAAAAAAAAAAGGGTGGCCCACGCTTCCATTACCGGGTCGCTGGCAAAATTCAGTCGCTAATGGTAGCTTCACGTCGTCACAATAGAATTTCGTGTCGCGGACACGGCTTCTCAAAGACGCCCTACGCCACAACTCAGCCTGCGCAAAGCGAGCACAACCGGATGTGCACCATTGCAAGAGCTCATTTTATAGAGAATTTTAGAACATGGAATTTTCCATGTTATACTCAGAGGTGTCGCGGCCGCAGAGCCGCTTCCGCGCAACAGCCAGCCGTACGCACGGCGACCTCGGGCGAGCAACGGCAACGCTTCTAGGCGCGCGCAAGAGACGATACCGGCGCCGGGCGCGCGACTTCAGTCGTAAAATACGACCAGATAGTTCGCGCCGCAATGTAAAAAATTTGTGCCGCAGCTAAATCGTTCCGTAGCCAAGAAAAATAAAAAATTAAAATTAATTCCCCTATAAATAGCATCACAATTCATGTATGGACTTCCTATAAATCTACATCATTCCCTTTACCATTTAAGACGAGCCTCAAGAGCTTAAATTTCTTTCTTTGTTTTCCTTAAATTTTTTTATGGATATACAAAAAGGAAAACTTTTATCTTTAATTCCTTACCTTTTTCTTTTCTTTTATTTTTTTCTCATAATTTTCTTTTCTGCTGTTTTCTAAGAACCAAACATAATCTAAGGCTTCCTTTTGTTATTTAAAAAAATATATTTTTTAAACTATTAACAACTAATGTTATATATATATTACTTAGATAAGAATTACGTTGTAGTACTTTGTTCTTGTAAAGATTCGATTATAAGTTCTCTCGTATGTATATCTCATTCTTTTATTATTTGAGTCAAACATCAAGGTCATGTTATAGAAGATTTTGGTTTTATTATTTACAAAATTGTGGTTCTATTTTAAAAATCATCCACCCAAACATGTCATAAGTTTTTAAATTCAATATTGGTCATGATGATTTTATTTCATAATATTCTTATAATTAATTAATAGAGGGTCTCACAATATTTATTCAACAAGTGTCCATAGTTATCATATGTTGCCATCTTTGAGGCTTTGACTCTTAACCTTTTATTTTTCTTACTTTTTGTCTTTTTCTTTATAACAAAAGTATGGAAATCCAACTCATAATTAACAGGTGGAATTCAATTTTAGTTGTCCAACTGTCCATATTTGTCCAAGGTACTTACTTTGAATGAATAATGATTACTAATGGACGACCAACTCATAATTACTGGTGTGGAATTCAATTTAGTTGTAATTGCTTCATACCCTTTTTTAAATCTTGTTGATTTGTCTTTGACAAGATATATATAATAATTGAAAATTATTTTAGTTGAGCCTGAAGGTGATAGGAGGTTCTACAATGATTAAAGTATGCAAATATGATTTACTTTAAATAATAAGAAAAATAATGATTAATTTCAACACCTTAACAAATAAGGATTTTTCTACATGAAAGGGTGATATCATTGACCAATATAATATATAACCTAGATCTGTCTTTATTCTTATCATTAACCTAATTTTCTTTTTCTTTCTTTTTTTTTTTTATTAAAAAAAGAAAAAAAACTCTCCTATTTTTTTTTTAATTATTATATAAGCACCTTAGGCATATTCAGTTCCTCAAAAGTATTAGGTCCATTTGAAACCCATAAAGTATTATAGAAAGAAAAAAAATATTATAGAAAATGATTTTCTTATGTTTAATTTTACCATGAAAAATATAAAAAAAATCAAATTTAATCAAAATTTCTTAAAATTTTATATATTTTTAAATTTCTAAGTCTTTATATAGTAAAGAAAATAAAATAAGTTTAAATAAACATATATAATTCATTTATTAAATTTAAACTTAAATTTTCTTTTTCTCCATATTTTCTATCCTTCCTCCTTTTTTTTTCTTCTATTTTCCTCATTATCTTCTTTTCTTAAGACTTCTAGGTTCCAATGAAGCAGAATGCTAAGAAACCAATAAGTGTCTCTTAGTACTCTTTTTCACACAGTTCTAAAAATTATTTTTTAGAATAGTTTTAAAACTATTTTGTAGTTTTTTATAAATGAGAGTTTGAAAACCTGAAATAGTTTTAACCAATTTTTTATATATTTTTTCATAGGTTTTAAAATAATTTTAATTTCTATATTTTTATTTTTAGTCGTTCTACATGTGTGTATAATTGTTTTTGAAAAATTATCATCAGAGGAAATAAGTCAAGACAGTAAAAGCAAACTTTTTAGAACACTTTATTTAAAACACCAAAACAGTACTCTAAATGCCAAATGTTTTTTTTCTTTTCTTTTTTGTGTAAATTATTTAATCTTTATAATATCATAAATTCACCTTATGTTTTAAATTTTAGGTATTAATTTAATTAAAAAACCAGTATCCTTTGAAAACAAGCCCTAAAGAATTTTGCATGTTAAATACAATGTGTTATCTTCTAAAAATATAATACTACAACTTTTCGATATGCAAATAAATAGATATCAAAAAATTTACGATTACTTTATTTTAAAAATAAATAAAAATTATTATTATTATTATTATAAACTAACCTCATTCCATCATATTAATTAATTTCCACATGACAACCATGACCACCTTAATTAGAGAAATGATGTAGGCTATGTAGCCACTAAAAGAGGATCAATGCCTGCTTAATTCATGGATTTAATAAACCATATCTTATGATCATATCTATCATATTGTATTGTACCTAGGGAATGTGGGTAATGGACTATATATTATATGGTACAAAATTTAGAGTGTGACCTCTGGCCATGGTACCACATGCTTATCCAAGATAAAAAGCATATCATATATCTGAAAAAGGCAAACTTCAATATTAGTCCTTCATGGCTCATATGTCCTCATCGTACCAATGATTCATCACCTAATGAAAGGTACCATAGAGTGGTGACCAATGGTATCATGCATTTTATGTCATCTCCTTGTCAAATTGATACACTTGGCATTTGTCGGTTGATCGACTACCAATATCATTAATTCAACCACCGAACATATAGGTGAGATAGTTGGGATGTCTCATAACTTAACTACTAAGATCACTTCGAGCCCTAGGAATGCAGTTGAGTTCTATGCGTGGTAAAGTTTTACCGTCCTAATGGTTATTCCTAACTAGTATGGGGATTAATCTAGGTATGACATGACTTAAAGACATCTTCCATGTGTGCATAGGTCTATTCAAGACACCTCATGATCCGAAAAAAAAAATTCATTAATTTTTAAGATAAATATCAAGAATCTCGTTTTTTTTTTAAAGAAAAAAATAATATTATTGATTTAAAGTTGCAATAAATCGATAAATCCAAGATACAAATAGCTAAAAATCATACATGATGAAACAATATACAGGTTTTAAAGCCTACAAATTTGATAATATATTGACTAATATTTTATAATTTCGCTTCAACATATTGACGATCATATATAATTTGATAGTTTCGACTATTTGTCTGTCTAAATCATCCCCACATAGATAAAACGCTTTTATAAGACGGCGAACAACACCACATTGTAACAAACCAACGATAAACCAAACGCTGATAAAATAACGACAATATAAAAAATAAGATAAAACCTAAATCTTCATGGAATAACCACTTTATTAAACAAGAAAATAAAAGAAAAAAAATTCATATTGGTGTTCTCAGGTCAAGAAGTGCCTACAAATCACATGTCTTTACTTGAGGAAAATAGGCTTCAAAAAAAAAAAAAAATACGAATCTCATATTATTATTAAAGATATATTATGTCAAATGTTATCGGAATTATGTGGATAATATTGGATTAGCGATAACATTTATGGTTAAAGACAAATAGATGATAAGACATGCAAGATTAATTAATTAAAAAGAGATAGATTGTGAGTAAGGTCAATTCATTAAATAGATATATTATCTCATCCTAATGACTTCATGATGCAGTGTTAATGACGTACGTAATAGATATGCATGCAGGAGATGTTCTAAAGAATCATTCTATAGGTCAAGATTTCATCAACTAATTCCCAATTAATATGAGAGTAATGGAAATTAATGATCTAATATTATTTTTACAAGTTAGTCTTGTTAAAAGAAAAACGAAAATAGATAATAAGAAAAGATGAACATATGAATAGACTACTACAGAAACCCTAAATAGGGAAAATAATGTGTAAAGAAAATAATCCAATTGCTCCAAATATAGGTATAAGACTGGAATATTATGACGAAAGAAAGGAACTATGAAATCTTAAAAGGGAAAAAGGGGTTTTCTCACGTTAATTCAAAAATATTTGTACATCAATGATCACATCTTTCCAAAAATAATTATAGTTTGGTTTAAATGTCATCTATATCTAAAAAAAATTCTCAAATTGTCTCTTTGTTATCATTAAGCAAGGGCGAATCCACATCATGTCTAGTCAATTTTTTTTGAATTTTTTTCAAGTACTATATTTTGCTCCCACTTAAATGTTTCAAAACTTATTTTACTTAACATTGCCCCTACTCAAACTAAATCTTTGATGTGCCATTGTCATAACGAAAGGGCAATTTGGAAATTTTTTTAACATCTTTGACTTTTGAGAGCATATATTGACCACCCTTATTTTATTTTCTTGATGACGATATATATAAATATTTTTGTATGAACGTGGATATAGGAAAACCTACTTTTCCCATCTTATAATTCATAACATATTTATAAGTATACAAAAACTAGATAGATCCATATCCCTTCATTACTAGGTACGCTAGATCCTAAAAAATCCATAACATCACACTGCAAAACTTTTCAAGTCAAGTCAGACAAAACTCGAGTCTCTGAATTCTAACACACCATTTCATTGATCTTGCTTATGTGTTAAGATTTTAAAACATTGCAGTATTAGCATTACAAACTTTGTTGTTAGACTAATCATTTTGAAGAATGACCAAATCATTCATAACCCTTTTATCCAAAAGTAATATAACATCTTTTTATTTTTTTCTAAAAATAAAATATATATAATTACAAAACTAGCAAAATGATAAGAAGAAAAGTCAGGGTTGTACTTTTAACTTTTATTATTATTTTCTACAATTTCATGATCAGATCTGGTGGTGGAACTGATGATCAGACAAAGACTTGTAATCAAAAAACCAAAATAAAAAGTACAGGCTGCAGCTCGTTCTATATGGACAGTAGTACCTCATTGTATCAGACTGTCTTATTGTCTATACTTTGAATTTTGAACTATCAACCTTTCAATAATTTGAAAATTCTCTTCTAAAGATATATATATATATATATATATATATATATATATATATATATATATATATAGCTTCATCTATCTACAGATAAGGCCAAGAGAGTTCTTCCATGGTAGTATAATATTTATAAATAAAAGAAAAAGATTTAATATGAAATTAAAATATAGTAATAATTGATGATCATTTTATGTCATATTTTGGGTTTTTTTTTTGTTTTAGTATGACATTGGTTGGTATTGGTTGATATTAACTTAAAATAAATATGTCCTTTTAACTAAAAAAAGGATATTATATGTAATATATGAAGAATTTTTTTCTACTCAGTATGGGATACTATACGATACAAATTGTATATTTTACATTGAAAACAAGTTCATATTTAGAAAAATAAATATACATTATTAATGTTATATTAATATAACTGTATATATTCCTAAGGGATAATCCTTTAAAAGAGAAAAGTCAAATCATTTTGCAAAACTAACATTTTCTTTAAAATTCAAAAATAGTAAAAAAACTCTTTTGATAAAAAAATACCTCCAAGGATATAATTAAAATTTAAAGGATGAACAAATGTACATGGGGATTTATCTCTTACACTTTCAATTGGATTTTTGTTCCAAATAGTGACATTTTCTAAGGTTAATCTTATAAATAATTTTGGGATTTTTTCCATTTTAACTAATTTCCATTCCTAATTCAACGTTGTATGGAGAATTTTATATATTAGTATTTTATTATGAAAATCTTTTTGGTGATGGTTAAGATGGTTTTTTCTTTGTTTTCTTTTTTTGACATCTATTCACTTTGTATTACAACATTATAGTATTCATTTTGTGCGATTAGCTAAAATTGTCAAGAATAAAGGAGATGAAAAGGTATAAATTTGAATATTTCAACACTCAAAGATTATACTTTTTTTTATACTCCATAACATTCTTTATTACATGGAAGGAATGAGTTTATCTCATCTATAAATGCAGGCATGTTTGATTAAAACTATAATATAACACCCTACCTACTACCATCATGTGAATGATTTATTTTTATATCTTGCAATAATAATTTAACATTAAACTTTCAATTGTATAAGAAATGATATTAAAGTTAGAAATTGTATAGTGTTTTTTACAGCTAGTAGTGATTTTAAAAACCGTTTCTAGTCTTTTTAGCATTCGAAAGTATATTAGTGTTTTCTAGAATTGTTTTTTCTAAAACAATATTTATACCCAAATCGAAGGGGATGGAGTATTTTTGGTACAATATTATGACAAAAGTAGTAAGATAAAATAAAAATATATTTATAATTATAACTATAATTTAGTACACCTTCTTTTAAAAAAAAAGATAATTTAAAATAATTTTATATAATATATGAATAATGACAAGCACACATTCAATTCATATTAACATCAACATATTTATTTTTCAAAAAAAAAACATTAACATATATATAATAATTTTATCATTAAATTATAATATAATAATTTATTATCAAATTAAAAAAAATGTTGTTGCAAAGATTTAAAATAATATTTGAAATCATAGTAGAAATCGTCTTTTCTAAAGATGATATTGAAAGAGAAAAAAAAAAAAAAGAAAAAAAGACAAAAAATCATTTTTTCAAAAGACGATATTGTTCTTTTTGAAACAAAAGAAATGAAACTTAGAAGAAGAAATCGTCTTTTGAATATACAATATTGAAAGAAACTGAAGAATAAATCGCTCTTTCAAAAGACGCATATTGAAAATATTGAAAACCGAAAACTCGGCTTCTATTTCAAGAACAAAACTCGCTTTTTCAAAACACGATTTAACCAAACTCTGCCTCTTCAAAACACATTTTCAAACATCTCTTACTAGTCAACAAAAATTATCGTAAATTGTAAATATTCTTTAAACATCGATTTTAGATATTATTTTGTACAAGCTGTACATATAGAAAAACCCTATAGGTTGGGTGAAGAATTGAAACACAAATGGGTAGATAGGACCATACCCTAAAAATGAAGGGGAGGGGAGACCATAAGACGGAGGGGAGGGAGGAAGGAAGATTGAATTCATACAATCATACATACCCCACCCCCCACAAGACAGTGACCCTTCAAAAGGGCAGAATTCAGACAGAGACACCTCAAAAGAGAAGCACTTTGGGGAGGCCCTATTCCTAAGGGCAGTCACTTTCATTAATAGAGAGAAAATAAACATGCCCTTCTTGAACTGCATGCCCATTTCAGGCTGAGGCATACGAAGGAGGGGCCATGCAGTTTTAGTATGATAAAAAGGCCCCCCACAATATGAATTTTAGACACAGAAAAAAACACTATAGAGAGAGAAGAGTTTTGTCCCAAATTAAAACAAATTTTTAAAAATTTATCAAAATAGTTTGAAAGCAAATTACCGTCCAGTACATTTATACCATGTTGGAAATTTTTTTAAATTAATGTTGTGGTCAATGAATACAGCTTTAATTTAAAAAAAAAAATTCAATGTCATAGTCACTAACTACGGTATTAGCTTAAAAAAATTTCAATACCGTAGCCAGTGATTACGGTATTGCTAATGTGTTTATCGACGTGATCCGCATACTGGGCTGACATTATTTTGCTCTCTGAATTTATATTTATAATCTTTTTTAAAAATAACCTATTTTTTTCCAAAACTCACCCACAATTTTGAATTTGAGAGAGAAAGAGAAACACATAAGTTGATATTAAGCACTCTTTCCCATGAATGAGGGGTCAAGAATGGTTGTTCTTATTGAGTTCAAGTTCATACAAGAGCACTCTTTTCCATGTGATCAAACCAGAAAGAGAGAGAAAGATATATATCAAAGAGATAGAGAGAGAGGGATCAAACAGGAGAGAGAAAGAGAGGTGGGGGGATTGTCATGGATTTTTCTCTTTGCTTTTTCTTTTTAAGTGGAAGATCAAAAGCAAATACCATCATCTGCTTTTACTTTTGATCAGCCCTCTCTTTAAAGACTATTCCATCTTCTAATAAAGCTTCATTACACCTATTACATAGAATGTCGGTCCCCTTACCTCCCTCTCTCTCTTCTCTCTTCTCTCTTTCTCTCTCTTCTTATATGTAATGTTTATAAGGAAGGCATGGAAGTGGAAGGAATAAAGCAAGTATAGATCAAGCAAAAATTTTTTTTTTTTTTTTTTTTTTTTTTTTTTTTTTTTTTTTTTTTTTTTTTTTTTTTTTTTTTTTTTTTTTTTTTTTTTTTTTTTTTTTTTTTTTTTTTTTTTTTTTAAAATGCTTCCTTAGGTTCGTCTCCATGCAACCTATCCATAGAACATAATTATATATTGACTATTCCTGAAAAAACATTCTAATCATATATTAATAATCATCATTCCATTACCCACTCAGCTTTTACTTACAACCACTTGATTCTGCATGCACATGGGCCTCTAACCCCATACACAATTAATTAAAGGATTTGATCAACACCAATTAAAATTACCCTTGTGTAAATCTAGATTAATATGCACTTTAAAAATAAATAAATAAATAAATAAATAAATATATTCATCGATGGTATAATTAGAACAGTAGTAGAGAGACAACTAAGACCATTATAGATTATAGTGTGTGTGATACTGTACTTTTTATGGGTCCTCTATGCTTAGGCATCCATAGACAAGGTGCTTATATGCTTTTCTTCCCGCCTTAATTCTTTGTCTATTAGGACCTTCTTCTTTTCTTTTTTTCTAATTAAATTAATCATTGGGATGATGGGTTAATTAAAGAAAATACTCTGTTCTTTACTGTTTTATGAAGATACTATGAAGATCTTTCTTTAGATCTGCAAATCAAATTACTGCTTATCCATGTTTTTCTTCTATTTTCTTGTTTATTCTTCTAATAACAATACTAATAAAGCTAAACCCTACTATGTTTATTCTTCTAATGACAATACTAATAAAGCTAAACCATATTATACATTTGTGAATCCGGTTTCGAGTACATACCTATATGATGTTCCAAGACTGATGATATCCTATAATAAATTGAGGAGAAGTTGTATATCACCTTTGATCTTTTAAAGAAAATACTTCGATCTTTTACTGTTTCTATGAAGATATACTATCAAGATCTTTTTTTTTTTTTTTTTTTGCAACTAAATTACCAAGTTTGTCCTTGGTTTTCTTCTATTTTTCTCATTTTCTTGTTTATTCCTCTAATAACAATACTAATAAAGCTAAACCCTATTTTGTGGATCCGATTTCCGGTACATACCTGTATGATGTTCCAAGACTGATGATTGGAATAAGTAAAAGAAAAAGTTATTGACATTATATAAATATAGACTCTTGTATTTAAAAGTTGTAAATGATTTTTCTATTATCCCATCTATCATTCCAATCACAAAAATGATAGTGCAAAACAAGAAAACCATATCAGAAAGATTAGTAGAATCAGTTATAATTAACTAGTTGCTTTTAAGTATCAAAACTTTACATGATACAGTTACTGATATTATATAAATATGAATTCTCCTATATTTAAAAGTCAGAATAATTTTTCTATTTTCCCATCTATCATTCCAATAGTTTTTTTCTTCTCTCTCTCTCTCTCTCTCTCTCTCTCTCTCTCTTCTCTCTCTCTCTCTCTCTCTCCCTTCCAAAACGATAATGCAAAACCCTAAACCATATTAGAAATATTAGTAGAATCGTTATAATTAACTAATTGCTTTAAGTGACTTACAACTTCACATAATACAAAGTTACTAACACTATATTAATATGGACTCTCTCATATATTTAAAAGTCATAAATGATTTTTCTATTATCCCATCTTATCATTCCAATCACAAAATGATACAAAACTCCTAAACCATATCTAAAAGATTAGTTGAATAAGTTATGATTAATCATTAAGTTTTAAGTATCTGCAACTTTATATGATATCAGAAATTTGACTTTGAACATCAAAGATTTTATTTCTTTTCAAATTGCTTGTTTTTGCTTTACTAAGGGTTATGACTCAAATCTGTCAGCAAAAAATTGACACAGAAGAAAACAACAGTGCCATTTTCTGAAATTCACTCAGCTTTGAGGCAAATGAATACATAAACAATATGAACATTATATACCTTTGTAATTGATTAGAGACAAATATATTTTTAAGTCATGCCAATTAGCACGAGAGAATTCCAGCCATTTTCATTGAATATGAAAGTGCAAATTCTCCATAAAGTGTTGCTTGATTAAAGCTAAAGTGTATTTTGGTCATATGAACAGAAAAGAAAGCAAGAGGAAAGAGAGAGAGTAATCAACTTATCTTTTTTTTCTTTTCTTTTTTTTTTTTTGCCTCTCCCTAATCTAAACTTTAAATTTCAGTTATCCAACGGCATTCTTTAATTTTTTTTTTTTCTCTCACTTACTCATACTTTGCTGCTTTTCTTTTTCTCTCTCTTTCTTTCTTTCTATCTTTGTTTGCTTTGATACTCCATTGATATATAGCTATCACCCAAAACAGAGTTTTTTTCCTAACTCAGTCCCATGATCATCAAAGGTTAGAAAAGAAAGGAAAAGAAAGGAAAGGAAAGGAAAAAGAAAAGAAAAGGGGAGACTCTAGCTTCTTGCTTGTATTTCAAGACTGGATTGTGTTGTTGAAGATGTTTGATTCTTCGCTTATGCTCACTGGAAGTTTCCCAGATTCCCTTTTCCAGCAATTTCAGCCTCCCCCACCAGGTTATTATATATTTCAGTATCCTCTTCCACCTTCAATTTCCCTGAAAATATTTTCCCGGAAAATGTCTCCTTTCATTGCTGTTACACTAGTAGTAGTAGTCCTTTTCCTCCGTCTCACCACCCCATCTTCTTCATCTCCTCCTCCGACCAGTGATTTCCACGCCTTGCTCGATCTAAAACATGGATTTTCGTTCTCTGATTCGAGTTTGAGCTCTTGGAATTCCTGGAATCCGAGCTCGGTCTGCTGGTGGAGAGGAATTCAATGCTCCCATGGCCTGGTCGTGGGGCTTGACCTAACAGACTTTAACCTCTGCGGCTCTGTCTCTCCGGCCATTTCCCGGCTTGACCGGTTCACAGCATCTCCATCTCCGGCAACAACTTCTCCGGTCCGATAGAGATCGAGAATTTCGGCTCCCTCCGGTGGCTCAACATCTCCAATAACCAGTTCATCAGCGGCGGCTTGAATTGGAACTTCGCGACAATGGAAGATCTGGAAGTACTAGACGCCTACAACAACAACTTCACCGCTCTCCTCCCTCCAGGCGTCTCAAGGTTGAAGAAGATCAAATACTTAGACCTCGGAGGCAACTTCTTCTACGAAAATCCTGAAAATCGACATCGATATTGTTTTGCTTTGTTGATGTTGTGTTCTTTCTTTAAATTGTTTCTCTCGATTGCTTTCTCTCTCTCCAATTGTTTTTCTTTCGATTTCTTTTGAAGTTGTTTCTCTCTAAAGATCTTCGGATTTCTGCTTCTTTCTCTCTTTAAAATTGTTTCTTTTCCAATTTCTTTTGAAATTGTTTCTCTTTGACGATCTTTTGATTTCTGATGTTTTTCTTACTCTACAATTGTTTCTCTCTCCAACAATCTTCCGATTTCTGTTGTTTTCTCTCTCTCTAATTGTTTATCTTCCAATTCTTTGAAGTTGTTTTCGTGACCATCTTTCGATTTCTCGCTATTTCTCTTTGAAATTGTTTCTCTTCAATTTCTTTTGAAATTGTTTATCTCTACAATCTTCCGATTTTTGTTATTTTCTTCTATAATTGTTTCTCTCTCCGACGATCTTCTGATTTCTATTGTTTTCTCTATCTGCAATAGTTTCTCTTTTGATTTCTTTTGAAATTGTTTCTCTCTCTAACTATCTTCCAATTTCTAATGCTTTCTCTCTTTGAAATTGTTTCTCTTCAAATTTCTTTTGAAATTGTGTCTCTTCCAATTTCTTTTGAAATTGTTTTTCTCTGACAATCTTTCGATTTCTACTGCTTTCTCTCTCTACAATTGTTTCTCTTCCGACTTTTTTTTAAATTGTTTCTCTTTGACGATCTAGTATCAATTGGCATTCTATTTTATGGTTTTGTTTTCTAGTTAGCAAACTCTCGATGCTTATAACAATCGCATTGTGAGTTTGAGAGGGGATGTTAAATTATATTATATTATAGAATATAATACATTCCTATTATTTATAGGATTCCTTTCTATTTTGGTAAATTTCTTATTCTTAACACTTTAGAGTTTGTTTCCTATTAGGATTTTTCTAGTAAGTCTATATAAAGACTTTTGTTATGTAATTTTGATAAGTATTATTCATTCCAATAAGAATTTTAGTTTTCTTGTTAATAATTCGACTTCCTAATTTTAACACATCCTACCTTTATCACTTGAGCCAAGCCTCACAACAGGCATAAAATTTAGAGTGTGACCTTGGCCATGGTACCATGCTTATTCATGATAAAAAACATATCATATAACATTGCTAAATTAGTTTTTAGGGTTATGATCCCATATATATATCGTATTATTCTGTTATTTCTAGCATCCCATCATCGAGAGAAACATAGAGGAATCTCATATATACATATTATATAGGAATATCCAAAACCCAAATCTTCAATAACCTATGAATCCAGGTATGTTTTCACATTTATTGTAATATTATAATTCTTAATGTTTTTTTGACATAGATTTTGAGACTATTGTGTTTGGATTAGAAACTTTATGAATGTTGTTGTTCATGGATAGATGAGATCAGTTTTTTAATCCAGTTATTTTACATATATTATTAGGTTATCGATTTGTTCAAAACTTTTAAATTGTTTATTAATAGTGAATCGATCGAGTTAATATGATTACTCATCAAATGTAATAAAAAGACATCATATCTCGATTATAAGAATAATTTCATCCATATCTTTTGAGATATAGATTAAATACCAATGTTTTAAAGTTCGGATCAAACAAGTTGGTATGATTGGTGGAACAATCTAGCGATGACCTTTTCGGTATGATTCAACCCCCGAATTATAAACTAATAACTTTTTTCGTATCGGTCTTGTTATTAAAACATAGCTAAATACAACTTAACTTTGAATGATAATTAATTTAACTTAGTTTAGAATATGTTAGCATTTTATGACTAAGAGTTGAGTGTTTAAAAGAGCCAACTTTTTAGATTAAGTAGAAAAAAAATTCATATTTTAACTTTTATATTCAATTAAAAATAATAGTAAATTTTTATAAATATAAAAGTATGGACATTACTAAATAGATTCATGAATGTGGAAGAGATTCTTCAATCTTGGGAAGGTCCATGTTTCATCCAATGAACCTTGAAGATTATCGACATATCTTGAAGATTCATGTATCATTTCACTTGATGTATCTGGAAGTTCGTGATTCATCTAATGTACCGGGAAGATTCGTGAACCTGTACATAATGGTCATTATGAAGGACCTAAGTTAAATAAGCATTCAATGATTATTGTATGGTATTAGGTATCAAAGTGGGAGGATCCGCCTTCGTCCACACCCGAATTGGCCTAGAATAGTCCTCGATTATGCATCAAATTAATTGGTTAGACTGCTGTTAGCAACATTTCACTTACCTATCTCTTGCCAGTATATGGTTTGCACGCCACGCTTCTAATTCAAATACGCTTCACGCATATCATGATTATTCCCTACATCTTAGTGCGTGGAAAAAGAACCAACATTTCCCATCTACGAATATTTAGATGTGCGCCTATGTTCCTATATCACCACCATAGCATACCTCTATATGGGCCCCTCGGTATGTTTGTATATATATTAGCTTATGAATCTCCGTCTATTCTAAATACCTAAACCCATAACAAGGGATCAATTTACAGCTCAAGACATTGACTTAAATATCTAAGGAAGATCATTTCCTGGATTAGGGGAGATAAGAACCAAAATTAAAAAGAATGTCAGAGAAATTTCCATGGGATGTAAAAGATCTTCACATTTAGATCCACTGTACTGTAACAACGAATTTGAAGTTCAAAAGATAATTAACTTGCAATATTTAGCAAGTAATCTTCCAGATGCATTTACTGTTCACAAAGGAGTTACTAAATCTCATATACCTGCTGTAAACACACAACAAAGAGTGGAGGTCTCTAAGGGATCAAGTATATCTATCGATACTCCTCAAAGCCATAAGCGTGGGAGACCTATCGGTACAAAAGATAAGAATCCGCATAAACAAAATCTAATAAAGAAACCCTGTCACTTCTAGAACCTCTTGAAGAGGATCGTCTTAAGACGAAAAATCCCAAAGATATTTGCACTGGCCTCAAATAATCATAATAATCGGGATTATGGAACTACAAATCAAATATTTGGGAAATGATAAGGATCTGGTTAAGGTAAATATAGAAGTTGCCATGAATTTTGTGAATACAGGAGAAATATATAATAGAAATATTACAACATCGGCATATTTCATTTAACCGCTCTTACTATCTCAAATGATAATCTAGATCCAGAACCTAAGTCAATAGCAGAGTACCGAAAGTGCCTGGACTGGTAAGATGGAAGCAAGCAATTGAGGCTGAGCTTGACTAGCTAAATAAAAGAAAATTTTTTGGCTCTGTAGTACGTACACCTCAAAATGTTATCCTAGTAGGATATAAATGGGTGTTTGTACAAAAGAGAAATGAGAATAATGAGATGATGAGATATAAAGCGAGATTAGTTGCTCAAGGGTTTTCACAGACCGGTATTGACTTAATCAAATGATATTCTCCCTGCTATGGATGCCATTACGCCCGCTTACTTAATATCTTCTAGCAAAGAAATACGAATTTAGATACGCAGCTTAATGGACTTCGACCGCGATATTTATATGGGCCATTAGATCGCCTATATTTACATGAAAACTCGATAGATTTAAGATCTTTAGATCAAAAGAAATGAAATTGAAACATGTATAACATTAAATTGAAAAGGTCATTATATGGCCTAAAATAGTCGGGTCGGATGTGGAACAACCGACTGATTGAATTCCAACTGAAAAAGGAATATATAAATAACAATGCATATCCTCGTGGTGTTTATAAAGAAGTCACCGAATAGCTTGAGATATCTCGCCTATGTTGATGACATAAACATTATTGGAACATGTGAGGAAATTGAGGAAGCTAGCTCATGCTTAAAGACGGAGTTTGAAATGAAAGAATTAGGTAAAACGAAGTATTGCCTCGGCCTACATATCGAGCACCTCCCTGAAGGAATTTTCGTACACCATTCAACCAACTTAAAGAAGGTTTTGGAGAAATTTTATATGGATAAATCTCATCCACTTAGCACACCAATGGTTATCCAATCCCTTGAAGTGGATAAGGACTCATTTAGACCTAAAGAAGATACTTAAGATATTTTAGTACCAGAAGTTCCTTACTTGAGTGCCATTGGAGCATTACTTTATCTCACAAATTACACCAAGCCTAATATTGCATTTTCAGTAAACTTGCTAGCAAGGTTTAGTGCTTCTCCTACAAGGAGGCATTAGAATGGCATTAAGCATATTTTTCAATATCTTCAAGGTTCACAAGATCTTGGTTTACTTTATACAAGAAATCAAGATATGACATTGGTAGGATACTCAGATGTTGGCTATATGTCTGATCCCCATAATGCTAGGTCCCATACTGGTTATGTTTTTCTCTGTGGTGGTACTTCAATTTGGTGGAGGTCTATTACAGATTATGGTTACGACTTCTTCAAACCACTCAGAGATTATAGCTTTATATGAGGCTTCACGAGAATGTGTATGGTTATGACCATTGGTACAACACATTCGTGGTTCATGTGGGATCGCAACAAATGATATAACTCGGGTGAAACTCGAGAAAATCCAATTTTCTCAAAAAGGGGAAAAATAGTAATTTCGGTAAAAATCCAAGATTTTTCTAGACCTCGGATGACGAAACGAACTTCTCCGTTGAAATCGTCTAGCGAAATTTAGTAACCACGTCGAATTTCGTTGGATTCCGAGGTGACGGATTTCTACGCTGAGGCGTGAGGCGCCGGATGACACATGGCAAAGAAGTGATGCCACACTAAGCACTCAAGAGCTACACTGGCATAAAAGGAATGGTTCACATTGAGCCACATGCAGTAGTATGAATTCCATGGCTCACACAGCCAATGGCACGACGCCAAAAAGAGAACAAGGAATAAAAGAAAATGAGGAAAAGGGATAGCCACATTACTTCGTTTCGAGGAGTGAGATGAAACTTCCTCCTTTTGACCCATATGGTCAATGCTCTAAAAAGGAGGAGAGAGATTGAAAGAGAAAAAGAAAGAGAAATGAGAAGAAGAAATGATAGGAAAATGAAATAAGAAAAGGAAAAGAAAACGTGGGGGAGAAGAGAGAAAGAGATCCAGAAGCTTCAAATTTTATTTTTTAGTGAGAGAGAGTCTTCCTTCTCTCTAGAAGTGTAGGCGATCTGACCGTCGGAATTCGGGACAAGAAGCTAAGTTGCTCTACGCGGAGAGGACAACGCGTGGACACCAAAAAGTTGGAGTTTTGACAAACTCTGTGAGGTAGGGGTTTCATCCTACTTGTTTTACTCTTGATTTATGTGTTTTGTGATGTTTGTGTTGGTTTGAGGCCGTGAGTGGCCGTTTGATCTGTCCCAAATCTTGGAACCGAAATGTGTAAATTTTAGGGTCAGATGGGCAGCCCTGATTGTTGTGTGTGGACTGTTTGGGAGCCTTGGTTCATAATTTATTAAATAAATTATGTTTTGGTGAGTAGGAGACCGAAAATGGGAATGGAATTCGGTTCCACCAAGAGGAACTGATGTAGGAGGAGTGGGCTGCCCGTGGACATCCCACTTGTTCTGTTTTGGGACTGTAAAAACTGTCCTAGTTTGTATGAAATGGACCATAAATGTCCATGTGTTTTGTCATGGGAATTGTTTGATGTGAATGGCTTGGTATGTGTGGAAATAGATAGGTTAAGACATGGTTTAAGGTGAAAGAAACAATGACACAATTATAAGGAATTAAATTGTGTTTGTAAGCCATTGGAGATGATAATGTAATTGCTCATGAATCCAAATTTGAGTGATTGACATGTGTCAATTAAATGTTGTTTAATCAGAATGATTGAAAATACGACATCGGGACATATCAGAGCAAATGGTTTTGAAATAAGATAACGTGATTTCATATGCACTGTAACCTAGAAGTAAAGCGTGAGTGCATGACATGATTTTTGTAAAACGGACATAGTTGCAAAAGGAATTTCAATATAATGATATTCGAGAATTGGGGTCAGAGATGGGGCCACTGTATCATTTCTGAAGAGGACTATGACTGTTTCTCGGAAAGCTCACCAACCACCGCTTCTATATAGCCTCCCATATTTTTACCGACATTCGTAGTATATTTTCTAAGTTTCAAAGAGTTTGTTTTGAAATGATTATTTTCATACATGGCTTAGGTAAATGTGAGTGAGTCGGTGAGGACTGGTGACATGGGGTGATCATGTAGACATTCAAGTAGATCGATTACTTGAGTGTGTGTTTATTTGGACTATCAGATATGTACTATGGAGAGTAACCCATTTAGATGATTCCACTCATCATGAGTAGCTCAACCCTGGGCGAGGGACTATTTTTTCAGTACAGGGGCGCTCAGAAGATGCCTCATTTGGAGGTTGATTAAGAAGCCGGGTTTGTAGCTTTGATGTTTTTTGGATATAACATGTATTAGAATTCAGATTTAATGTTTGTATAGTGTTGTAATCAACTATTGAATTATTGGGAGATAATTGGAGAATAGTTGTGATATTTGTTTTTATGAGTATTGGTTTATGAGCCCAAGAGGCATTTTTACTCAGGTATGGGTCTCGTGATACGAGACAAATAGATTTTCCGCAGGTTGACGGGTAGTCAACGGACACCCCGGGTTTGGGGCGTCACATATCCCCCATAGTCCTTTACGAGAATATACACAAATGAGCAATGGATATGTTAAAGGAAACTTGACAAAACACAGCTGCACCCAAATTCCTTTTATCCATGAACTTTGGAAGAATCCAGGATTATTATAGAGAAAGTCTCGCTCTAGTGACAATCTGACTAATTTGTTCACTAAGTCCCTTCCTACATCTACTTTTGAAAAATATGTTCATGGTATTGGAATGTGTATGCTTGGAAGACTATTGTATTTAGGGGGAGGGACAACTTCAAAACAATCATGAGAACTAGGTCTTAAAGACCAATGGTTGTACTCTTTTTCCTTGACTAGTTTTTTCCCATGGGGTTTTTCTTAGTTAGGAGCCTAACAAGGCAAAACAAGGTAAACACATAAAAGCCGTGCATGTCATGTACTCAAGGCCTCTGGCTAGTTTTTTTCCACTCGGGTTTGACTAGCGAAGTTTTCAACGAGTCACAGGCATCACGTAGAAAGGGGGAGTGTTATAAATACAAAAGTATGGACATTACTAAATAGATTCATGAATGTGGAAGAGACTCTTCAATCTCAAGAAGGTCCATGTTTCATCCAATGAACCTTGAAGATTATCTGACATACCTTGAAGTGTATCATTCACTTGATGTATCTGGAAATTCGTGATTCATCTGATGTACTAGGAAGATTCGTGAACTTGTATATAATGGTAATTATGAAGGACCTTTTAGCTTTCTTAAATAATGGTCATTATGGTTGCTTATGACTAACACAGAAGGATCTTTTAGTTCCATAATGGTCATTATGGTTGTTTTATGATAACCATTAAGGAAGACCTTTTAGCTTCCTAGATACATGTATCATGTAAGCCTATAAAAGGGTCTTCCCACTCACGCCTTGTAAAAGTATTCCACACAATTCTTAAACTCGAAAATTTAAATTTTCTAAAAATGGCAAGAATAGTAAATTGCCGGAATGGTTCATGAAGCCTAGAAAATTTCTATATTTCGTATGATGAAACTGATCAGGTCGCTGATCTGCCTCACGAAATCTAGTGACCTGTAAAAGTTCCACTTAATTCCCCGAGACAATAAATTTTTGATTTTATGGGCGCGAAATGCCATGACCCTTCAAAGACTAGATTTACGAAAATCTGAAAGTCATGAAATGGTTTGGAGCAAGCTTATTTAAAATAAATTGAACCGTGCAATTAATCGCTTCGGGACGTAAACGAACCTGTGGACCGGGCGGACACGTGGCGGGACTTGGGCCACTTAACAAACTTAAGTTAATTGGAATAAAAGAAGGGGAAAATGGGAAAAAACCCATTTCTTCTTGGTCTTTCACGCACAGGAGAGGGAGAAGAGATGGTGTAGAGAGAGAAGCTCTGACCTTTCTCTAAGATCTACGAAGCTCGGGTGGCCGTCTCGCATCGGGCCAAGACTTAAAGTCGGAGTACTCGTCGAGGGCAACACGTGGACACCAAAACTAGGAGTTTTCGTCGGAGATTCGAGCAAAAAGTTCGGGAGGCCATGGCTCCTGAGCTTCCTAGTGTTCGAAAAGCTTCATCTTCACTCCAAGAGGTAGGGAACCTTCCTACTCGAATTTATTTTCCATCTAGGAGTCGTTTCGGTCTTAGTTGAGCCCTAGGGACTGTTTAGATGGTGCTCTCGAGCACCAAATGGAAGGAAAAAAAACTGATTTTTTTCTGGCTCTTCACTATGATGTCTAGTTTTCGGGGTTGTTTTGAAGTTGATTTTGGGCTTAGTTTGGGACGGGTTTTATGCCATGTTTATGGCCGATTTATGGTCTCAAATGGAGTGGGTTTGTCGCCGGTTGAAAGGGTTGTTTCCGAGATGAGTTTGGTCGAAAACCGCATGTACTGAGTCTAAAGGTGCTCTGTGCACGCAATTGCGTAGGTTCCACGCTGCTGCGTAGGTCATTATTCATGTGAAGCCTCCAACTTTGGACAGCCATAACTTTCTCGTCCGAACTCTTATTCACACATTCTTAGACTATATGGAAAGCCCTTTGAGTCTAGAATCCATCCATATATAGATTAATTCAATTTGAGCTCATATTATGTTTGAAAATGATGAAATACAGTAGGCCTCACAAGGTAAGTGTCGTACGTCGCCGATTTCTTCATGGCTTGGCAACTTACATAACTCCTTCGTTAGGACTCCAAATTTGGTGTTCTTAGACTCTATGGAAAGTCTTTGAGCCCAGAATCTGGTCATGTTCCTGTGAATGGAATTTGTGCCTGGCATATTTTTTTTGAGAAAATTCTGATTGTAGCACTAAGTGTGCAAATTGCTTGGTTATGATGAGATATGTGCGCCTAATACATCAAAATCAGGTATGTTGCTGCAATTATATGCATGTTGATATAATTATCCATGAGGCTTAGGGAAATGCATGAGTTTG